>JAADVL010000222.1:0-40484 GCA_023334995.1 Pythium sukuiense
ACCAAAACGAATGGAGGCCACCAGTGTTTCCGCACTACAGCGCAAGACACAACAATACAGAGTCATATACGGGACACATGTCCCGTGTGGGAGAGACACGCGGGACACGAAGTCACATGGCTACACAATGTCCCGCACTGGACGATTTTTCGGAGCGGGAAGGGTTCAGTCCCTTGTTGAATCAACTAACCGAGGGATTCGGTCTTGTCAGTTGAGAACTGAATTGAGCTCTTGGGTTGGGAAAGTCCACGAAGCGAATGGAAACAGCATGCAGCGCTACGGTCAGCAGCTCCTTGGCACGCACGCGGACACCAGCGCCGCGTACACCACGCAGGAAGATGCGTTCTATCCAGAGGTCTACGAAGCCGATGTGGAGTCGGAGCTCGTGGACCAGATGCTGGCCATTGTGGCCTCACAGACCGACGTCGCCGTGCCCAACTGCACGCAGCCGATCACGCGAGCGGACGTGACGCGCATCTACCACGACGCTGGCGGCGATCCGAGCCGCGTGTACGACGAGGTGATGTCGCTGCTCACGATCCGCGCGCTTCGGTTGGAAGAGGAGGCCGCGAGAGCGACCACAAACTGTTCCCAAGAGGCCAAGCTGCAGTGGCACGAGCTGTGTGCCGGGCTCGGCTTGTCCGAGTGCCACGAGTTTTTCAGGATTGTGGAAGCCATGCCGGACGAAGAGAGGGATGCTGCATTGTCGGAGAACGGCGGCTTCTTCCAGAGCCTCTTGTTGAAGTTGGAGGAGCAAGAGAAGTCGCGCGAGGAGGAGCTGAATGAGGAGCTCGTACGCAAGCTCATGCTCGAAGGAAGCCAGCAAGACGAGGACGAGGAGCACCCGTTGGAGCAGCTACGGCGCATGTTCCCGGACTACAAGATGAACGTCATCGAGGACGTGTTTGAGGCCCACGGGTTCAACGTGGAGGCGACGGCGAGTGCGCTGGTCAACATCAACGCCGTGAACCAGGTCAAGAGCTTCGCGTCCGTGCTCAAGAACAAGCAGCCGACGACCATGTGGAAGAACTTGCCTCAGCAGGACCAGCAAAGCAACAACTACGGGCTCAGCTCGTACGAAGACATCCCCAAGGTTGAGTCACTGGGCCACTTCCCGGTGCTTCCAGCCAAGTCCAAGCAGCGCAAGCACCGCAACAAGGCCAAGGGCGTGCAGTACCGTACGCTGGACGAGCTGAGCACTGTGTCCCAGCACCAGCCGCTGCAGATGCACACGCCGAATCCAAACGTGCTAAAGCAGCGGACGCGAGTGGCGAACGCGTGGAACACACAGGCGACGCCCGCCAACGGCAACGGCGCGTGGGAGACCAAGCTCACGACTGACCTGAAGCTGCAGCGGCTGTACAGGCTGCTGCCTAGCATCGACCGTGAGGTGGTCAAGACGGTAGGGAGACTGAGGCTGTTTAGCCAAGTTCGATGGACAGAGAGACTCACTCATGGTGTGGCGTAGACGTTTTTCCTCAACAACAGCAGCTCCACTGCCACTGAGGCCGCTCTGCGTGAAATCTTCCACCTGCCTGTTCGTGAGCCACTTCCGCAGCAGAACGCTGAACCGGAAGATGAGGACGCCTTCCCAGTCACCACGGCGGATTTCCACGTCGAAGGTAGGGACGCCTGGCCTTGAAATGGACTCTTCCTTCACGCTCTGACCTACCAATCCTTTCGCAGATAACCCGACGTACGCTGAGTGCCGTGCACGCGTGGACAACTGCTGGCACCAGCTCAGCGACCGCTACGTGGCAGCGCTGCGGTCCTTCAACCGCGACCACCACATCATCGCCAACGACCGCGTGCGAGAGTGAGACTTCTCGCTCCTTCCTGACAGAAAGCTTCGGCAGGCTCCTGACTGCTTTCTTCTGTCCACTTTGTAGCATCTCTGCCGGTCGTAATGCTCTTCGTGAGGCGCAGCACGCGGCCGCCCACGCCTTCGTCACAGCCCACTTGCCGCACATCCGTCGCCACCAGGCGCTTGATCTTCACGGTCTCACGATCGTCGAGGCCATCCGCGTGGCAAGGGAGGTCATCGACATCTGCCGCGCCGAGCGAATCCGCCGCTGCATGCTCATCACGGGCGTGGGCAACCACTCGATCAACCAGAAGGCTCGACTGTTGACGGCGATCCAGCTCTCGCTTGAACACCGCCGCATCGCGTTCCGCAAAGAGTCCGGCACGCTGTACATCTACCCCCTGAGGTCGACGAACTAGCCCTCGACTGTGCGTATTTGTATCATAAGATGCACATATCAAAACGATTGCATACATTGGGCACGTCGTGATGTGTCGTCTTGCTTGGTCTCTATGCCTGTGGGACAATTACGATGCTCACAAAATCTCTAGGCTCCGGTGAACATGCAATTTGATTCATGTAATATGCAGTACCCCACCAACGCTCGTTGGCTTAGAGCGTCTCGACCTCGACCAAGTAGCGGATGCGTGCCTGGCCTTCGTCGTAAACGATGAGCTCGTCGTACTCCGGACCGCTTGGCTTGATCATATCGAAGTCGTCGCCCACTGGTGAGTTCAAGTACGCGTTGCGGAATCGCTTCACCTGCCAGGAAAACGGATCCTGGCCGTCGCTCTTGGCAGTGATCTTGAGCGTCGCATCGCAGTGGAACGCGGCGTCGGATCCTGTGGTCGTGTCCTTCGTGAGCACTTCCACCGTGACGGCCTTCGACTCGTAGTTGTACTGGAAGACGTGCTTCTTTTCGTCGTTTTCCTCCATTGTGTACGTCTTGCCTTCGTCCGTTTCCGCCATGATCTTGTCCCAGAGCTCCTGGGTTTCCTTGGTTGACTTTGGGTCACGATCATACCAGGACCACGGCTGCGGCGTGCAAGGAGTCTTCGCCCACACAGTCGGCATCGGAAACGCCACGCCGATTTGCCCCACTTTGCCCAGTGGAAGAGCTGCACCGGACTGCGGAGAGACGATCGTACCACTTGGATCAGGAAGGTGCTGGCCAAGAGCTCGCACGCTTTCGACGCCTTCGACCTCCTTGCCATATTCAATTCCTCCACCACTCAGTTCCTTGGGAGTTCCCAGTGCGACCTGGCACGCCAGCAAATAGTGGACGTGGCGGTCCTTCTTGACTTCCTTACCCTCGGCGTCCTTCGATTTGGAGGTGATCGTGTAGCCTGAATCGCAGTACGCCAAGCTTTTCGCGGCCACATTTGCGAAGTACAGCCCCTTTCCGTACATGTAGCCATGGTGTGGCGCCTCTGGCGGTGCGATGCGTAAGCCTTGTGATAAAATGCCCATCAGGTTAGTGCGTTTTGTGCCGTGCCACAGCAACTGCGAGTGCGTGTTCTTGAGACTAGTCTTGGCGTCCAGCTTCTCGAAGAAGCGCGTCTTTTCTCCGTTCCTCGATACTTCAAACACGTTGGAGATGCGGTATCTCGATGCGTCGTACGGACGAAGACCGTTGAAGAACCACTTCGTGAGCAACTTGGCCTCATGCGACTCCTGTGCGAGCGGCGCCAAGTTAACTTGCAGCGCGTCGTAGCAGTAGTCCAATGGGTGAACCGAGTTCTGGAACTTCTTGGCACCCAGAAGCATCTTGTACGTGTGCGTGATGTCGATGAGCATGCGCAGACGCGTGATCTCGGCATTCACATCGTTGATGTTGTTGAACGCCTTGATGGACGAACCGAACGAGTCTTCTTCGCACGGCATCACTTCGTAGTATCGACTGCTCTTCTCGCTCACCTCCTCGGTCAAATCGGTGTGTTGTTGCGACAGTTCTGTGAGTTGGCTCGCCGCGCTGTCCGACATGTCGCCACGCACCTTGTTCATCTCCTCCGTGAGCTTGTCACGCGTCTCGATCACCTCGCGGATCTCCACCAGTCGCTTCACGGCGTTTTGAAGCTCATCCGCATTCGCGAGTGGCAAACTTCCTTCGAATTTCGCGTCTTCTGTGGCTGCGAGCTGCAGGTTACGAACATCCGTGATTGCATACAGCATTTCGGAGACGCTCGCTGACAAGTTGCGCTTCGAGGATGGGAAGACTTGCTTCTCTGCAGCCTCTACGAATGGCGCTGTGACCTCCTCGTTGATCTTGGTCTGGTAGTTGACGCGCTGCACGAGATTGTACTTCTGGCTGTGCTTCACAAACTCGTGGCGCTCATGCCAGTGGTTGCCGGTCTTCGAGCGGAAGATCTTCTTGAACTCGGTCACCGCTTCGTCGCTTACGTGGAACGGAGTGTTCTGGAACTTACCTTCTTCACCAATGCGCCCCCAGTTTGTGAACACGACGTAGATGCCTTGAATCTGGTCGTGCACGATCTGGCAGCGGTAAAAGACGTTCAGTCCAAAGCGGCCGTTCTTGACGTCGACCTTGGTCAGCAGTGCGTCGTACTCCTCGCCACTGATCACCTTGTCGTGCTCATCAACTGGGCCGAACACACGCTTGAGCGAGCCCACATCACAGTTTGAGTTTGGCTCGGGGTGAAGCTTCGTCTTGGAGATCTTGCCGTTCGACTCACATTCCGAGATGAAGGCGGCAGCATCCGATGTGTAGTCTGGCACCACTTCCCACTCTTCCATCGTCGTGTCGAACACCTCGTTTTCCATCTTGCTGGCATGCTTGGTATACTTCTCGTGCAGGAATCGATACAAGAACCGCGACGACTGATCCAACGTGTAGTCCACCGGCGTGCGCTTTGCGTTGTCGCGTGCCTGCAGACTGGACCCGCTGGAAATCAAGAGCTCAAGAAGATCCTTATTCTCGTGAGAACCGAAAACCATAGGTTTGACTGCGATGTGCAGCACGTTCTGCCCGATCTTGTTGGTCTGAGCGATCGCCTGCTTCACATCGGTCGGTGGAACGTGGATGGTGTGGAGCTTCTTCGATTTCTTGTCGACTGGATCACGCATCGTCTTCGTCATACCAAGCACCAGATGCAGCTCTGGAATCATGTTTCCTGCCGCTAGGTGCATGAGCAAGGAATTTCCATTGCTGTCGGCGACGTTAACCTTCGCACCGTATCGCAGCAGAAGTCCCAGCAAACTGCATCGCACCATGGAAGAATCGGTGTACAGCACTCGAATGACCGGTGGAAGCTGGACTTCGGCGCTGGATCCAAAGATTTCATTCTTGAAGAAATCCTTCTGACAGACGCTCGTGAAGGCACTGTTCGGGTCCACGCCTTTCTTCAGCAACGCCTCAAGCCACTCAAACAACGGGTCGGCATTCTCGATCTTGAATCTGACGAAGCGATCCAAGAGCGCCGACAGCGCATTCACGCCTTGCTTGTCCTTGGAGCGGAGATCAACGCCTGGCTTCTCCATGAAGTACTTCACCACTTGCACCATCTGAGAGTCCTTCATCTTGGACTTCTTCAACGCGTGAACGAGCGGAGTCTCGCCAGCCTTGCCTGCAGAGTTGAGATCGCACTTGTTGTGGAGCAAGAAATCCATGAGATGGATGTTGCCCGTTTCAGCAGCGTAGTGCAGTGGCGAGTGGCCCAATGCGTTTGGCTGGTTTGCCTTCAGACCCGCATCCACAAAGTTCCACGCAATGCTTCGAGCGAGCTCATCAAAAGGCTTCTTGACGCGAGCGAGCGAGTGGAGCAACGTATCTCCGTCTGCATTCGCCTTGGTCAGGAGTGCACTGCCGCCGGAGACTTCGATACCAACCATAAGATTGCTGGCGAGTTGGAACTGGCCACACAAGACAGCATCCTCCACTGCTTGGCGCTTGGAGAACTTGGCGTTGAGCAGCATTTGACAGATTCCGGTAAGCGAGTTCTTCACGGCGTGGTAGAAATAGCTGTAGGTCTTCGTCGTCGTTTCTTTTCCAGTCACATCATTGCGTAACTCCTCCTTCACAGTGATTTGACCGTCGACTGCTGCGCCATTCTGCAGCATCGTCATGATGGTCGTCTGACGCAGGTTTTCGACAGCCCGACCAAGCGGAGTGAAGTTATCGTTGTCCGTGATCGCCAGCGCCGTCTTCTTCTCGTTAGCAGTAGAGAATACCGCGATCACAGCCGATGCGCACACGAAGGCTCCCGTCGCAGCCGCGAGGTGAAGGGGAGTTCTACCCAGCACGTCTTGGGCCTCTGCCTTGATGTCGCGAATCGAAGTCAGGTTTGACACGGTCTCGACGGGGTCCGTCTCGTTCGAAGGGATCTTCGCCAGCTCCTCAAGGAAAGCAGCAGCTTTCTTCGATTCGTACTTGCCATCCTCGCGCTCGCGTGCTGCCTCAGCCTTGTCTTTGCTCGCGTCGTAGTCGAAGTGCCAGTCCATATTGACCTTGAACAGTGCGAAGTGGAGAGCCGAGAACTTGAACTGGTCAACTGCATTCGCGTCGGAACCACTCTGCAGCAAGAATCGCTCGATCTCGAACGACGCGTCCGGGCTCATTGAGGACGCATTGACTGCAAAGTGGAGAGCCGTGCGGCCAAACTGGTCGGTTTTGTTCACACACATCTTCTTGTTGGCGCTGGCGTTCACCAAGGTACGCAGCAAATCGATATCTCGGTTAGCCGCAGCGAGATGAACAGGAGTCCTCTTCTTGACATCGTAACTCATGACGACGTACTTGGCTTGATCACACTGCAGAGCCACCGAGATTGCCGACAGCGACGAAGAAGAATGACTGGTCGATTCATCCAGCTCTGTGTACGCCACTTCGCCTTCATGTGGCTGACGAGCATTCACCGAGTGTCGGGCGTGGACAGCGATGTGGAGCGGCGTCGATCCCGTGGAATTGACCTTGGACAAATCAGCCTTGTGGTCAAGAAGAATCTTCGTGATCTCCGCATTGTTTGCCGCCAGGGAAAGATGCAACGGACGATTGAGCTTGTCCTTCTCCATGCAGTTCACGTCCACCTTTCCGGACTGGAGCAATGCACGCACCACATCCAAGTTGTTGTTTCGAACTGCGATGATCAGAGCCGTGTTAATAAGATCGCGTGGGCACTGGCATGGCTTCTTCTCTGTCGTGCAGGTGTCGCACTTCACAGGTGAATGGTTTGGATCCGCACCATTCTTCAACAGCGCAGACACACTTTCCGTATCACCTCGCTGCACAGCGTAAATAAGCGCCGTGTTGTGGCTTGTATAGTCGGCGAAGTTGATGGTCGCTTGGTTGAACGTGATCTTCTTCAGCAAAATGGTGACAAGATTGCGCCCAAACCACTTGTCGCTCTCCTTCTTCGACTCGGAGCGAAGTTTCCGGTTCGCTGCCGCGTGCAAGATCGAAGCATACTTCACGAGCTTCTGCGACGATTTCTCGGCGTCGTCTAGAGCAGCGACAGGAACAGTGTCGTCGTCGTCGTCATCTTCATCAGCGTCACTGCCATCGTCGTCTTCGTCCTCTTCCTCTTCTTCATCGTCATCGTCATCCTTCTGGCTGCCTGAACTACTGGCTGAGCTCGATGCCGCGTCCGAGGAATCCACAGCACTTGCTGATGCAGTACCGCTTCCTGCCTCATCCTTCGCTTTCGACTCATCGACATACCAGACCCATGAGTCCTCGGTCGTTGCATACTGGGCAAAAATCTCGACGATTTCTGAGTATCTCTCATCGGCACGCTTGGCTTCTTCGAGAAGCTCAGCGTGCTCAGGAAGGCTGATGTCCTTGCTCGGCTTGGATCGCTCTTGGTCCAGCAGACGCTGTAGCGGGGTGAGACCATCATTGTTCTTCGCCGCGAGTAAGGCTCCCGGATTCTGGCACTTCGCGATCAACTCTCGCACAATGGATGGCGAATTGATTCCGAGAGGACGGCTCCCAGCGACAAAGTGGAAAATGTTGTCACCATCGATGTCGACCAACGAAAAATCGAGCTTTCCGTTCTTGTGTTTCTTCGCATGGTGCTTGAGCAGCGTCTCGAAGAAGAAATCGCCTGAATGCTCAGCGAATGCTGCAGCCATCCACGCATTCTGACCGTCGCTGCTTTGTTTGAACGGATCGGCGTCGAACTCGTTCAGCAGCACCAGAAACACGTCCTTCAAGTTGCGTTTCATCGCAATGTGTAGCGGTTGAAGAACCTCAACAGGCTTGTCCTTCAGGCCAGGCACAGGCTTCTTCACTTCCACATCGTAGTGGGCCTGAGCTTTGCTATCCAGCAACAAACGAATCGCGTCGTGATAGAAAGTTGCAGGGTCTTCTTCCTCGCTGGTACTCGAATCGCCAGTTTTCTTGGGCATCGCTCGTTGCAGCAACGCCTGCAGCGGGTAAATACCGTCCGAGTTCGGGATGTTTGGGTTCAGTCCCTTGTCCAGAAGATACTTGATCTGTGACACATTGCGAGAGTGGTTACACTGCAGGAAGAGCATGGTACACCCCTGGCGGTCGCGAAAGTCGAGAAAGTGCTGGTTCGGATCACGCTCCATGATGAACTCCGAGCACACGAGCCGCTGCTTTAGCAGTGCGCAGGTCAACGGCACGAATCCCCACGAGTTCTTTGACCAAAAGTCGGCGCCGGCATCGAAGAGAAGCTCCAAGCACGACTTCCACCCGTAACTCGCTGCGTAGTGCACGACGCTGTTCTCAGACGTGTCGTACGCGTTCACATTCGCACCGTTGTTGATGAGCAGCGTGGCGACTCGTGTGTGCCCATTCTTGACAGCGTAAATCAACGGCGTCTTCTTCAGTTTGTCACCCACATTGACCTTGGCACCGTGGTCCAACAAGAGCTTGATGCAGTCGTTGTGGCCCTCACGAGCCGCCAAGCAGAGCGCAGTCATCTTGTTCAGACACAAGCTGGTCACGTCAGCGCCATTCTTCAACAAGTGCGCGAGCGCCTTGCTGCAACCATGCTCCGCCGCATAGTGGATAGGCTGGAGTGAGCCAGGGCCACGTTCGCCGATTATCTTGGCCAGCATGTCCTCGCCATCCTCGGAGGCCTTGTCCATCAAGAAGATCGCGTTGTCCTCTCGTTTCGCGATGAGTGCTCGCATGATCGGCGTGTGGCGTTGCTTTGTGCGTGCAAACATGTTGCACTTGCGCTCCAGCAGAAACGCCAACGGCGCCGTCGACTCGCACGCGGCGGCATAGTGGATCGGCTCGAATGCCGCGTCATCTTTCGCGGAGCTCCACTCGTCGCCGGCACTGTCCCACATCGCTTCAAGGTACTTGGTGTTGGGATTGATCGCTGCCATGTGCAGAGGGCGAATCTTGGTCTGCGTCGCCTGCTTGATCGCCGACACAGCACGGAACACGGGCAAACTCTCGTCAGTGTCGGAGAGCACCTTGCAATGGAGCTCGTTAAACCCCCAGCCGCCGTTGCGGTTGAGCGTCTCGATGAGCTTATAAGCGAGCTTGTAGTTTCCCACACGGCAGACCTTGGCGATAGTGTACGCCACGTTGCAGCGGCTGACCCAGTCACCCGTCGGGTAGAAGAGCGTGAGCATCTTGACGCTGGTCGCGTTGTACTCCCACAGAAAGTCATCTTCGCTCTGGTTGACACTGCCATTCTCATCTTCCATCAGCGCATTGTTGCCTTCTTTTCCTCCACGACTCGCGTTGATCGCACGGCGGTTGTAGTCGCTGAACGAGCTCGTGTGCTTGCCCGTGGAGTGCGACGGCAGCGACATCTCGGGCTTCCTCGCGAGCACCTTCTTCTCCAGCTTCCGCGCCTTGAGCAGCAACCCGGCCGCCGTGAGGTCGTCCTTCTCCACTGCATAGTGGAGTGCCGTCTTCGCGACGTCCACGCTGTGCTGCATGCTGAACGAGTGGATCTGCTTGTACACGGCCTTGTCCTCAGTCAGCTTCTTGAGCATCTTGTGGTTCTTGGTCACGACGGCGCGCACGACCTCCTTGCTCGTCGCCATCGTGTCGTCCTTGGACAGCAGCAGCGCGTGCTTGCCGCAGATCTCCGCGTCGTCGTACTGATCGGCCTTCACAGTCGCGTACTTGGGTGGAATATGCATCGCCTCCTCTCTCTTCGACAACTTCTTCGCCTTGCCTCCGCCAGCAGCGCCACCGCCACGACGCCGCTTCGAGCGCCCTTCGCCGTCGTCGTCGTCGCCTCCTGTGGACGCCGTCATTCGCTTCTTGTGCCTGGACGGCGGCGGCTTCTCGTCGTCTTCTTCCATGTCCTCGTCGTCCGGCAACTCGCCCTTGGTGCGCTTCACACAGCGCTCCACGCGAGCCAGCGACTTGGCCGTGAGCTCCAGTGACCCGTCGCTCTTCTCCTGCATGTATACGTGGCACAGGATCGTCTGGACGTCCACGACGTCGTCAAACGCGTACTCAAACACGAGGCCCTGGCGCTTGTTCAACCACCGGATGTGGACGCCGATCTCCGTGTCCATCATGTCTTCCGTCACGTCGTCGCGCAGCTCCGCGAGCCAGAACGCCTCCTTCTGCCCTTCGCCCTTGTCCGCAGCGCCGTCAGCGGGCTCCTTGCCCTCCAAATCGCCGTCTCCCGCCGCCTCGTCCTCGTCATCTTCCCCTCCATTTCCCTTCGCGTTCCCCCGCGTACGTGACGAACGTCTTGAAGTTGTTGGCGTTTTCGCCTTAGAGTTGTTGGAGGTTTTAGACGCCGCCTTGCCCTTGATCTTCCTCTTGGAGTTGGTCTTTTTAGACTTGGCCGGCGCTTCCTCCTCCTCGTCCTCCTCGTCGGCTCCAGCGTAGATCGCGACAAACGACTGCGCCTCCATCACGACCTCCCAGTCCAACTCGGTCCACTTGCGCTTACCATTCGCGTCGAACGTCATGGTGACCCCCCACGTATCTATGGCGTCCGTCGGTCAAGTTGTGGAATGCGCCGAGTGGTCTATCCGTTTGGGGCGGTTAGACGCCGACCTCTTAGATCTCGGTCTGTGTGACAAGACACCTTACGTTCAACTATAGACCGATCGGTTCAGTTTCACCTTTGTTTTGCGTTGCGCCATTGGCGTCTAAACTTGGGTTCATCGCGCAGGTTCATCGCCAACGCCAACGTTTCCCGCCCCCAGCATGGCAAAACCTAAACTGGACGCAATCTTTTCGACCAATCAGATGCCTCTTCCCGTCGCGTAATGACCTCATTAGAAGACGCAGCTGTTTCTCCAACGGAGCTCCTCGCGCATGGATGGGTACACTTTTCCAGAATGAGCTCATCACGATTCTGGTTGAGAATGCCTCCACACTATCGATCTCGTTGATTGCTCGAGCCTTTCGGTGATGTGGACTCGCGAGCCACGCGTACAGAGCGTGCCTGTGTTATCAATTGCTGTGACTGTGCCGTCGCGTACACGTTGCGGTTCTGGAGAATCTCTTTCGCGTGCAAAAATCGATGCTTTTCGTTGCGCGCGATGGAGCGCAGCAGTTCATCTTCATCTCGGGCTCGGGCCTTGCTCTCATGGCGCTCCTTGTCGTATCGCTGTGACCGCTCTTCGTCTTCTTGCTGCTTTTTGGTGAGCTGCGCGTGCTGGAAATCTTCACGCAGACACTGCTCACGATCTCGCACATGCTCTGCGGTCTTCGCAGTGATTTGAGTCATCAGCTGACGCCCCCGCGCTTGTCTCTCAGAGCCACGCTTGAGCTGATCAAAGTGGTTCTCTTCGAGCATATTCTTTGCAGCACCTAGAAACATTCGCCGTTTCGAGATCTCCTCGGCTTCAAGGCGAAGACGCTCCGCTTGCTCTTCTCGGGTCTTGCGCTGCTCGGTGAGCTTCAGAGCGAGCTTCAGGTTGCCTTCTCTTCGCCTGGCCTCTTCCTCCTGCTTCTTTTGCTCTTCTACGGCCTTTTTCCTGCTCTTTTGGGTTGCGTTTGCTTCCGCTGCAGCTCGGCGAAGCTTGGACAGCGTCTTGACTTTCTCTTCCAAGTCGGCGTCTTTCTCTTGCTTCTCTTGTACAATCGCCTCCCGTCGACTGTCCTCCCACGCTTGCTGCTCCACTTTGCGAACTTGAAGGCGCTCACGGAGCTCCGACAGTGACATTTCTTCAAGCAGACCAAGTTGAACTGTCTCCGTCGGGTCGAATACCACGACATGCTCACGGTGCACACGGTCCAAGGCACGGATCTGGCGGATGAGATCTTCGCGCTGTGCTTGTTCGATCGCATCCTGGGCTGCTTTTCGTTCTCTCTCAGCTGCCAAGAACTCGTTCAACTCCTCGCGTTGCTTGTGTTTCTCTTCTTTCAGCCGATCTTCCGCTTCACGTGGTGCCACATCTCGCACCTTCCGGATCTCGGTCATTTGCTGCCGGTTCTTTTCTTCGATATCCAGCAGATCTGACATCCGTTGAGCTTCCATCTCCTTCGAGATCTCCTTCATCTGGATCGCCACTTCCCTGTTTTCCATCTTGGCTCGGTGCTGAGCTTCAATTGCCTCATACTGTGCCTGCACCATCTCAAGACGCCGCTTTTCCACCTCAGCCTTCCACTTTTCGTGGTCTTGCTGAAGCATCTCGCTCTGCCACCTGTAGAAATCCATTGGGTCACGCAGCTCCGACTCATACGCGTGAATCAACTGCGCCTCTTTTGCCTGCTTCTTCTTGAACAACGCGTCTTCGCGCAGAATTGCCGCGGCATTGAGCTTGATCTCTTTGCCTTTTGACTGGAATTCGGGTGCAGGCTTGGCCTTGAAGTCGAACTTCAACTGGGCATTTCGTTCAGCCTCCACTTTTTCTCGGACTGCGTCGATGTTGCTCTTGGCCGTCGACTCGAAGTGGAACATATCCTTGGCGGCTTCCTCGTACTTCTTGGTTACGTCTTCTTTGACCTTTGCTTTTCGCTCTTGCTGCTGCTTCTCGATGTCCGCGAGTGTCAGGCGATTGAGTGTTGCTGGCACAGGGTTCGCCTTCACTTCGTGTGGGATTCGGACAGGTTCAGCCACTTTTCGAGGCCGTGGCTTCGTAATGTTGGGTGCGACAGGCACCGTTGCAGCCTTCTTTTCAACTGGTGCAACTCCTCCAGCGGCTTTCAAGCTCTCTTTGGCAGCCGCTCGTCCGAAGGCCTTGGCGTATAGTTGCTCCAGAAGCGTGTTGACGTCAGCTCGAAAACTGACCATCTTGTCGATGATTTCCTGCACGAAGTCCTGATCCAGGACGCGGATCCACTCCGACTTGATGGGACCCTGCAAGTTACTGTCGTCAAACAAGTACGACAGGAACACATGCATCGCAGTCGGGTCCAGTGCCGATACGAGAGCCGAAAATGCTGGCATGCCCATCTCTTCCAGCCGAAACATCGCTAAGTACGCGACGATCATGAACTTGGTGTAGTCATTGCGGCTCACTTTGCTCGAGTTGTTGTTGAGGAAATGCGTGAGCAGCGGCTTGAGCAGCTCGCGATACCGGAACGTGCCGTAAAAGACTTGCTGCAGAAACAATCGGTCCGTGGTCTCAAATTGCTGGAGTTCTTCTTCCGCGTGCGAGTCGACGGTCGTCTTGTCCGGGTTGAACGACGTGATCAGCTTCTCGCACGCAGCGAGCAGCTCCTTGCGCTTCATTCCAACCTGTGATTCAATCGCCTCTACGCACTGCCTCGCTCAATTGTAGATCGATCTCCTCGGCGTGGATGCGCTTGTGTTGGTGTGGCCGTATTTTTGGCAAGTGTGACGCCAAGTGTAGCCATCTTGAACTTTCCCTGTTTTCTTCAGAAAAACTGGAATTTTACCCATTTTTTCGAGGAGCTCAGAGTATCAACTTCAACGATTTGCCGAAATGATCTTCCATTTCAGCCAATCAATAGCCATCAGTCGTGCTTCAGTATTTTCTCCACCGTCACCCGCACGCAAAATACATCATCAACCGTCGGAGCCCGCAGCTTCCGTGGCCCAAGTATCCGCCTTTCACCTCGAATACTCATCCCAGTGGCGTCCAGGGCAGCATGGCAGCCACTCTTGCACTTCCCGTGATCATGGGCGGTCTCTCCATTGCAGATGAAGCCACAGTGCTAGCAGAAGACTCGAATCTCGCGTCGGTGCTGTCGCTTTTGCTTCCATTTTGCAGCAATGCCGACCTAGAAAGTGTGGGACTCGTGGACAAAGAGAGTGCTGTGTCGTGTGAGACCGAGTGGCAGCAGCGCGTGGTCGCGCGGTTCGGTGCACTGCGTTTCGCCACGCTACGATGGCGTAAAGTGTTCAAACTGCGGTCGTATTTGCAACGCAAAGTGGTCGACAACGTCTCGGCTCGGGTGTATTTGATGAACACGCGCGGCGAGACGTCGTGCTTCCCCATGGACAAGGGCAAGAGCATGATGTGTTCGCGTGAGCGCGCGATCGTGTACAACCGCTGCGAGCGCATGTTCGATCTGTCGCTGCGGATCAACCGCTCGATCCAAGAGATCTCGGCGCTCATCGGCATGGTCTCCGTGGACGAGGCACGTGGGCTGCTGAACGAGCATATCAATCTCATGGCATCCGTGGCGTCACTGCGTAGCTCGCTCATGTTTGAGAGCGAGCTGTTTCAAGTGTTTCCAGCGCCTGTGCTACTGGACGCCAACACGCTATTGCGAGGCACGTTCGAGTTCGCGGACGGAGCTTTCCTGGACAGCACGACAGTGATGATGCAGATGTGGGCGTCGATCGACGGTCTCATCTATCGGCCGCTGGCGCCACCCGCGATCGTCCACGCTATGGACCAGCAAACGGCAGTCGCTGCTATTGACGGTGTCGGAGCGGAAGACGGAGGGCAGGAACAACCACCCACACAAACTACTAACGCGTCTGCTCCACCCAATTACAAGGCCACGAAGCTTCATGAATTGTCCGGCATGACGATCCACATCGACGACAACACACTGCGGTATCGCCTCCAGCAGCAAGACATGTGTGTGAACGCGCTCGTGAGTAATACGTACTTGCTGTACCTGTTCAACCCGCTCCAGTTCCGACCGATGGACTGGACGTACGAGGCTGTGTTGTACGTTGGAGACTCTCGCTGCGCGTTACCCATGCAACGTGAAGGCGTGTTCCTCAACTCCAACACACTGGCGATGCGCGTCTTCCTCTCCTACGGCAAGATGCCCGAGCGTGAAGCCAGTCCAAATGGTGTAGACAGTGACAGTGATAGCGACGAAGACATTGCAGAGGGCCACCGGTCATCCAGGAGAGACACAGGCCGAGAGGTCGGGACGAGGGGTAGTGAAGACAGCGATCCACTGGGCATTGCGTACGACGGCGAGGCCGAGGTGTTTTCGTTTCTGCTCATGGCGACCAACCGGATCACGAGGGAGACCAAGGAGCTCGCGAACAAAGCCACTTGCTTTTCACTATCGCAGCCAGTGGCAGCAAACGCTGTGCAAGTGTCTCCGTCTGAAACTCCACTCAAGCCAAGCGAGGAATCGGAGCAGCAAGACGATGACGACGAAGAAGCATCGAAAGAGGCGGCAAAGATGAGCAGACGCCAGTCAGTGACTTCGCACGAGCGCCACGTCCACCTGCCGTACGACGCGATGATCTGCTACAGCTTTTCCGAGGACTACACACTGCAGTACGTCGAGTTTGCGATCGGCTTCGAGGCGTTTCTCCACAGGTTAGGCGTCAGCTCGTTCCTGCCTGCCGATGTTGCAGTGGCAAAGGAGAGCTGAGGCTTCCGGGTCGCAGAATCACAGACATCTAGCGCCACATAGTCAAATTGCAATCATCTCTCTTTTTCTCACGTTTTTAGAACTGCATTTATCTGTTCTTCTTGACCTGAGCCGCCGCTCGCTTGCGCAGGAACTGCCACAGCAGCAGCACGGCACCCGAGCTGACCGCGAGTCCCAACAGGATTTGAGGAGCTTGCTTCTTGGCCTTCTTGAGGGCTCGTGTGAGCTGTCGGATCGGGATCGGCGGTGGGTAGAAGGTCCCGTTGGACGGCGTCGTCTCTGGCTTGCACGTATCGTACTCCATCAGCACGCCCTCGCCGGTGCGGATACCCTGGAAGTGGAGACACACCTTCTTGCCATCGTCGCGCACATCCACGATCCCGTACTGACCAGATCCTGGCATCGCTCCGTGGCTGTAGGGCCCACCCTTGACAGATCCTGGCCGTCCCAACGCAGCAGCGTGGAACAGCGTCATGTTTCCAGGCGTGAAGCTGCCATCGTCGATCGCTAGCATGTGCGCGTCCCCACTGACGATCACGACAGGCTTCCAGCGGTTCACGCCGTGGGCTTTCACGTAGTTGATCAGCTCCTGCTGCTCGTACGTGAAGTAGCCCCACTTGCGCTCGTCATCATGCCACGGCATCGTCGAGCACCACACGATCATCCCAACCAGTGGGTCCTGCGTGGCCCTCACGAGCTCCTCCTTGAACCATTTCTTCTGCTTGGCCCCCAAAACCGTCTTGGAAGGCACGTCCGGCGCCAAGTTGGGCGTGCGCTCCGACCGCAGATCCGTCAGAATGAACCGCACGCGGCCGATCGTGAACGCCTGGTACACAGCGCTCAACGGGCCGTCGCCTGGCAGTGGGTAGTGCGGCACGAACTCTCGGTACACTTGCACGGACGCGTTGCGTCCTGGCGCCGTCTTGTCGCTATTGTCCGGACCGTAGTCGTGGTCGTCCCACATGTACGCGAACGGCAGATCCATCTCTAGCATCGCACGGCCGGCAGGAGACTCGAACATCGAGTGGTAGGCATTGCGAAACCTCGCCACGTCGTGGACGTCGATGTTGTGGTAGTGGAGGTCGCCCATGTGCAGGAACAGGAACGGATCCTGCTGCTTCATGTCGTGGAACACGGCCGGATCCGAGTCTTCGTCAGCACACGACGACATCGCAAAGCGGAAATTGAACGCCTCACCGTCCAGCGGCGGCGTCTCGAACGTCCCACGCTGCACGACGGCGTTCGGGATGCTCTTGTCGGCTGGCACGAACGACAATACGTAGTTGTAGCGGCGGTTCGGATACGTCAGGTGCTCCAGCTCGCAGGTTTTCGCCTGTGCGAACTCGTCGCTGCCGTCGCCGACGCTCAGACACATCGTAAGCGTGGAGTGGGGCTTCTCGCTGTCATTTTCCAGGTCTGGGAACGCGTGGAGGATGAAATCGCGGTCCTTGCAGCGGTGGCCGTCGCGAAGCCCCATCTTGAACGTCACGGACTGGGGCGTCAGAGCCCCTTTCCACAGCCACAAGACATCCTCTGGACTGCACGCGACTCGGCTATCTGCTGCTGCTGCATTTACACCTTGGAATCCACCCACATACGCAGTAATCGCCGCCAAAATGAGAGCTAAGTGACGCATATTCACGACCTTGGTGATCAATGTTGACTGTGTTGGAAATGGAGCGATCTTTATGTTGCGGTTGCTAAATAACCAACGTTATTTAACGTTTTTCTCAAACACACGCAAGTGCTTTTCAAAGAATCGCGTGAGCTGGCGGTGGGTCTGTAACCATCAGATGACACAAATCAGTACACTATTGTGTAACCCTCGACATGGCTACACTTTGGACCATCACTCTTACCAAACTCATTTCTGGGTCGACAATGCAGTGGTCGAGGTGCGAGTAAAACTGGAAGACGTGCTCCGTAGCGACCGTGAGGGCAGCCACTTGGCGACGCAGAGCATTGTACTACGATTAACACAGCCACATGGATGAGTACGAGGCAATCCCCTGCGTGTGGTGGTCAAATCCCCACTGCCAGAGCTTACCTCGTGCTTGCGCTGGGCCAGTTCGAGGTCGTACGCGCCTGGGATCGCACTGCGCTGCTTGAGCGAAAGCTTCTGGAATTGCTCAAGCTGTGCAATAGTAGTGCCACATCAGACAATCAGATTCACGAGAGCATGCGTGTGAGGTGTGTACCTGCTGCTTGGCTACGTCCAGGTCGAGCTTGAGTCGATCGCGACGGTCCAGAGTCGCCTGCGGCATGGGATCACAACGACTTGTCAGCGTTTGTTGGGCAGCCAACATCCACGACACATACCTTGAACGACGCGAGTTGGTCGATCTTTGCCTTGGTTTGGACTGCGACGTCGCCGGTGAGTGTGCTCATCATCTCGTCGATGAGATCGGCGGACTGCGCGAAGCAGGCGTTGAGAGAGGTCATCATCACGTGGCTTTCACGAGGCTCTGGCGGCAGAACAGACTCCATCGCCAGTGCACGCATGCGGAACACCGTCAACGATTCTTCAAGCTGCTTTCGACTCGTCTCTGTGTCAGCCAAGTGCTGGCTCAGCGCAGTGTAGCCTTGTTGCAAGCGGTTGTAGCGTGCGTCCTCGTGAGGCTTGCGAGAGAAGTTGGCGAACCGCGTCACCGTCTGCTTCTTGCGTAGAAGCACATGCAGCAGCTTCTTGGCACTCGACGTCTTGCCGCTGCTTGCCATCACAGCTTTCTCACCGTCCTTGCGACTTCCATCCGCACGGCTAGGCCAGTCACCGGCGTCCGCGCCATCCTCTCCTACACACAGACGCATCGCAAGGTCGACGTGCTGGTGCGCGTGGTCGATCAGCTCCGAGATCCTGGACTGCGACCGCGCGAGTCGCTGCGTAGACAACGCACTTGGCAGCGTGTGGAGCGCACGGGGATTGCCATTGTTTACCTGGCCCACACCGGCAAGATCGTCTTCCGACGCCGAGGACGACTTCTTCACACGGCTTCGACGTCTCGCCATCACTACTCTCTCTCTCTCTCTCTCTCTTCTCGGTCTTCTTCTTTTTTCTTGGGGTCTTGATGCGAGGCGGGCGAGGCAGATTGAAGAATGAGAAGACTGTCCTTGGCTTTGCCTGCTCTCGACTGCCACGCTCGGAATCATGGTTGCACTTTCTCACTATAGATCTTATTTTTCGTTATGCTGAAGAAAGAACCTCACGCAGTTACGAACCTTGCACTGCGACCACATCCAATTGATAATAGCAATGCACTGTGTGCTGTGCTGAACTTGTGTCTTCACGCCTCCATGAACTTGAACTTGTCGGCCACAATATCCACTGGCAAATGAAGCTGCTTCGCGAGCGCGTGTACTTTCTCAGCGTGTGGCACTTGGTAGAGAATGTCCTGCGGCTCAGCGCCTCTGCTCGTGGGCGACAGTAGCGAGTCGGCGTGGTCTTGCCACCATAACCGCACTTGCTTGGCGATAGTGTCGAGCTCTTGCAGTTGCTTCTCTCGCTTCTGCTGGAGACTCGGTGGCGTCATGTCAATGGAATGGCGCACGCCAGGCTCGTAGTGACGCTTGATGAACGCGTGCTCGAGTAACTGGGACGCAGACGGTCTCGTCATAGGGTTCTTGCGTAGACACAGATCGAGGAACTCACACAGTTCAGGTGAGTAGCCATTGCCGTAGTCCGTCAGCTTTGGGGATGGCTGCTCCTGGACAGCGTGAACAACGCCCCAGTAGCCTTCCTTTGTTGGAACGGGCAGCTTGCCGATAGCACAGGCCATGAGCGCTAGCCCAAACGACCAAATGTCCGATGGGTACGAGTACAGGCCGCCACTGATCCGCTCGGGCGCCATGTACAGCAGCGTTCCGGTGAAAGTCGCGGCCTTGGCGAGTGTGCTTTCCAGGTCGCGTGAGATACCGAAGTCCGAGATCTTGACCTGGCCGTCCTGGTTAATCAGCATGTTGCTGAGCTTGATGTCGCGGTGAAGCTGGTGATGCTCATGCAAGAAGGCGAGCCCCTTCAGTGCACAGTAGGCGATGTTTGCCAGCTCCGTCTCCGTACACTTGCCCGACTGCTGCATGTAGTCCTCCAGCGAGCCGCCGTTCATGTACTCCAGCACGATGGACACGGAGCCGATCTCTGGGTTCGTGTACGCGTCGTAGAAGATCACGAGCTCGTCACACGCAGCGTTGCCGAACGTGTCGTCGATCGGCGCCCAGTTGAAATACAGCGACTTGAGCTCACGCACCATTTGATGGCGTTTCTTCTGGTCGAAAACGCGGATCACTTTGACAGCCACGAGCTTGAACGTCGGAATATACAGCGCCTTGTACACTTTGCCACCGGCCCCGTGGCCAAGCTCGTTCAGTAAAACCAGGTACTCCCGTGTCCCCACTTGCTTTGTCTTGTGCTTGCCAGCGGTCTCTTGGTTCGGAAACGGAGCGTTTGCAATGCCTTTCGTCTACAATCCAGACGTCCATCAGATTCTGGAGACAATTCCAAGTAGAATACACATCCGCCACTCACATCAATCTCGAAGCCCTGCGTCTGGAGTCGTCCTTCGGCCGAGAAGTCGAATGAAGCCTCGACTGGTCGTCCGTCTTTCTTGACTTTGACCATATCCATGTCCAGTCCACCCAGTGCCTGGCGAATGGATCTAAGATCCCGATTCGACGAAGGCTGGTCCTGTTGCATATTGAGCTGCAGCATTCCAGGGTTTCGTCTCGCGTTCATATCGATCTGCAGGGGCGGCGGCATCGCCATCGCCATGGGCGCGACAGGCGCTGGGACATTGCGTCGCTCGACACTTTTGTTCACATTCATGACCGGTGTTGACGCATTTTCGTCCAGAGTGAGCTCGGAATGCAGCGCTGACGACGTGCGACGCACTCTCCCACGCAGTTCGTCCACTTGGCCGTGTGTGGCTCTCGCTCGAAGAGCTGTGACGGGAGAGAAGTGCTTTTCCGGAGCTGGCGCCGGCTGCGTGTCGATGTTTACGCGGAGATTCACACCCATACGACGCAGCGAGTTTCTCTCTGTAGGCTGTGGTGCTGCGGCAAACGATGATGCAGCAGAAGGCGATGAGACAAAGCCACTGCTATTCAGAATGAGCATGCGGTTCGGCGAGGGCGTCGCGCTTGATGAGTTGCTCGTGAGTCCGGGGGATCCGTCCGTCTTGAGCTTCTGGATCTCTCTCAGCAGCCTCTTCTTGTGGCCACGCGACGCGCCCGACTGCGCTTCTATCAGCGTTTCCATTTGTTGCGACAGTAGGAACGCGCCGTCGATATGGTGGACAGGGACTTCCGGTAGAAATACCTCGAGCTCGTGGTCACTTAGCCATTCTGCCACTTGCGCTTCGCTCCAGACGCTCGGATCGATGGGAGGCGCACGCTCTCCAGGCAGCGCGTCCTCCACACGCTTGCGTTGGTGGAACAACAGCTTCCCCTTGCGGTGGCGCCGCTTATCGCAGCCGATGCAGTACACGAGCCCGCAGTCTTCGCACTCGAGCGTGGCCTGCTGCTCCTCGCATTCGTCGCAGATCGCCGTCACTAAGGACAGCGACGCTCCGTCCACACCACCAGCGTCACTCGCGTGGGACTGGGAGGACTCTGACGCCGTCGGGGACAGCGCGCGCATCATACTCGCGTAGCCGCTGGCGTCGGCGGCGCTCATTCTCTCCTCCCCTTCCCTTCGCGACCGAAATGCTTCTATTTTTTCAGAATGCAAGGAATCTCGAGGGGCACACACTCTGCCACCGAATAAATCAGAATGGGGGCACTAGACAAAATAAACACATCTGATTGGCTAAAAACCAGCGCTTCAACATGAAAAGCTCACCTCATTTAGAGGTCGGCGTTCATCGGACGGGACCTAGCTACCGACTCAATTCATCTCGCGTGCATCTCTAATACATGTGAAGCTAGCCTACGAGTTCTGCGTGTTTGTGCGTTACGAGCGACAGTTTTTTGTATGTGGCCTGACATGACTGCCTTTGGTCATTGTGAGCTCTCTTTGTGGAGGGATCAAATCTACGGCTCGGGCAGTGCACATCGACACGTGGGGCACTCCATCTTGACCTGCATCCAGCCTGTTAAGCACTCGCGGTGGAAGATGTGGTCGCACGGCGCGATCATGTAGTCGCGCGCCGCCACGTCCAGCTCGACCATGCAGATCACACAGTCGATCGTGCCTTCGTCGTTGGTCGCCGTGTGGAGCAGCGAGAGCTGCTGCGGGTTGATGCGGCGCTCGTAGTTGTACTTGACAGGCAGGAACCGGGCCGGGATGAAGAACCGCGGACCGTACTTCTGCTGCAGCAGCAGCACGCCGACTTGCAAGGCGACCCAGGCCGTCAGCAGGTAGCAGAACGTCGGTTTCGGCTTGCTTTCATACTGTGATGACATGATAAGAACAGCGACGGCTTGTCAGTGTGACTCCCTGAGTGAGAAGGAGGCGAGAACGACGTACCATCGGGAAGGCCGTGAGGAAGTTGTCCGAGTAGCCGTAGAAGTACAGCGGTAGGAACAACCGCAGCGCGCTGATGCCGTACAGATACCACTGGTCGAATGGATTTCGGACCTCCCTGCAAGTCAAAACCGTGAAGCGTGAAAAATAAAGACATCGGTAGGGATAGAGAGGAAGCAGCAATCACATACCGGTGCACGTTGTGGATGATCTGCGGCAGCCAGAACGAATAGCAGACGAACACGAGGAACGGCAGGTAGTTCTACATGCCAACCAAAGCCACAGACGAGATGAGACTACCTTGCAGATGGGAGAGTGAGGGTGAAAGGGACGAACCGAGAAGTTGTAGAAGATGGCGAGCCCACCGAGCAGCGACAGGTAGAAGCGCGAGTACAGCGTGGTGAGCTCCCGACGCAGCGTGAGCCAGCCATCGGCGAAGCCCTGAGGACGACGCGCCTTCCAGATGATCAGCAAATACCGCATCTCAAACACCGAGAAGATGATGAGCTTGACAAAGGCGACGGACGCAAACGCAGTGAAAACGTTCTGGAAATCGGCCGAAGAGGCCTCTGGCAACGTCAGCATCTCCATACAAATCCCAACAAACTCGGAAGATAACGTGAGCTTACCTGAGCGACAATGCCGACCGTGAGGTGTCCGAGACACAGGTACGAGTCCAGGATAGCCTGGGCGCCAATGGTTAGCAGAGAAACCTTGGCTGCCGTGGCTTGCGTGTTGGTGATCTGCAGCTGCCGCAGCAAGAAGTAGATCTCGGTCATCGAGATGAACGTCATGAGGATCGCGTAGTTGGACGCCCTGGAGAAGAACTCGTTCAGGTTTTCCTCCTGGAATGTCGTGTCGATCTTCAAGTACAGACCACAGTTCACACTTGCCAGCGAGCCCACGAGACGCGCGCCATCGAGTGAGTGGATCTTTCCGCCTTCCGAATCTTCTACTCCTTCAGTGAGAGGGATCCCTGTTGCATTGGCCGCATCCAGCAGCGACAGCTCGATGATACTCACGCACTGGTCACTGAATGAGTCACTGTTCCGGAACCGCGAGACGTAAGTGTAGCGAGGTGGCGAGATGTCGATGGCGTCGTAGTCCTCACGGTCTTCCACTAAAGGCACACCGTCGATCGCCCCCAAGTTCATGCCGTTACCCAGACGCAAGTGCGGCTGGAACTCATCCTCTTCTTCCGGAACCTTGGACGTCGCCGGCTCGGTCGTGCCATCCTCCGTCGAATTGTTCACCTTGCTGCTACGCGACTTGCGATACAAAAGCTGCACGGTCGAGTCGGGGCTGTTTCCGAACAACGTCAGCTTGCCCAGCTTTCGCAAGAACACGCCTTGCACGGGTAGAATCGTGGCTGCTAGTGACGCTTGCTCCTCGTAAATCACGAGCTGCCCCTTGACATACGCGACATCATCGCTGAGTTCTTTTGACGCCGGCGGCTTCATCTTGAGCAACAACCACGTGTGGCCATTCTCTACGGGCTGCATGTACTGCTGCACTTGGATATCACGGTCTACCTTCAGGTACGGACTACGCACCACATCAACACCCCACTGTCAGTCCATATCCATCCACAGGATGAGCCAATAGGAATGCCACGGCGTACATGACGTTGTTGTAGACTGGCTTCTCCTTCTCATATTGCTCCACCGACAGCGACGACCACGTGCCTGTGCACACACATCCGTCAATATACCCCACCATCACCTCATAACCTTAATAATCCTTCTCGTACCTGAGTAAATGCCCGAGGCGTTGCGAGACACCGAGAACTCATCATAGCCTGGCTGGGCGTGGAGCACATGCTCAAACTCGCCGACTCTCTCGATGCGCTGCGTCTCGTTGAACGGCGACCCGTACTTCGAGCGCTGCGACGACAGCGTGCCGCCCGTGTGGACACCCGCGTTCCCACGCGTCCCTGTGCCGCCCGTGGCCGTGCCGTTGACGCCCGACTGCCGCTGGTCGCCCGCGCGGTTGTCGAAGAACAGCACCATGAAGCAGAGGAAGATGGCCATGCTGAGCAGCTGCATGCGCTGGCGCTGGAACTGCTGCTGGCGCCACTCGGCGTCCATGCCGCCCATGTTCACAGCGAACGCCGCGTCCTGGAGCCCGTCGCCGTTGGCGTTGGGCTGTCGAGGGCTCGCGCGCACGATCATGACCACGCGGTTCTCACGGTCCATGGACCTTCCGGAGACGGGAGTTGGATGGACGTGGAGAGGAGAAGGAGGAGATGGCAGCCACGTACACGACGCGCGATGAGAGGCGCTGTGGGGACCGCGGGGGAGATGCAGCGAGGGCTTCGTGGAGCGTCTAGTGTCGCGGATGTCGACGCGCGTGTCCTGCCTTTGGTCAAGCGGAGCTCCTCAACTACGGTACTCTACACCCCCGAGGGAGAGTGATGGTCCGGTTTGGATGTCGCACGACAACTGATGCGAATGTTGCACGAAGGTTGTAGAGTCAGATTGGAGTCAGACTCATTTCTGAGGAAGAAAGGCAGAAAGTCGATTGGAGCTGGAGCTGCATGATCGGTGATCCTCGGCCGTAGCGCCTAGCTGGTAGATCTGACGAGCAAGGCATACGTGCGTTCGTGATGGTGGATGAATCGCCGGTGGTCGAGTTGACAAGGAGACAGAATGCGACGAGAAGACGTACTTTCTCAACATCGACACAGTCGACGAAGCTCAAGAGAGCAGTGCAAGTCGTGAAAGAAACCAAGCGGCGCGTTTTCGATCAATCTCCTGGTGCCTATTGGCACCACGACCTCCACTAACCCCTTCACTACGTCGATCGTCTGCATGTACGAAACACGATGCTTACGATAACCACTTTCGCGCCTGTATGCCCGAGAGAAAAACACGAAAAACACGAACGGTTGAACAACGGGTGTACACGCCGAAGTCGATAGCCATCAAGGATCAGGTTTGGTGGTTGTGGATTTTCGCACCTGGCCGTTGAAGTTGTTCAATTCACGGATTTACCCCCCAAACGCTCGGACACCCACGTGCCTCCCACATCGATACAAGCGATGATGCCCGTTGGCACTCCCTTATCAGACCATTCCGGTCTGGATTGGGTTCGGGCGAGCACTAGACCGGAAACACATCCATCTGAAGTCGCGTCGCTGCGCTGGTCACCATGTCGACGAGTCAAAGGTCTCGAGCTTGCGGTCACGCGCGGAAACCTGACAAAAATGCGTGTGGATGCGATCGCGAGCACCGCGGGGAGCCATCTGCTCTGTAGCACTGGCGTTGGTGCGGCGATCGTGGCGGCAGGTGGACGTCAGATTGTCGACGACTGCCGCGCGTGGATCGAAGAGCATGGGCAACTGGCAACCTCCCAAGCCATGAGCACGCGCGCAGGTAACCTGCCCTGCAGCCATGTGATCCATGTCGTTGGCCCGTCCGCGCGGGGCAGTCGACCAACACCAGACCACGCACAGGCACTTCGTGCAGCCATCCGCAGTGCGCTGTCTCAAGCCACGAGTCTGGGGGTATCGTCGATCGCTATACCAGATATCTCGTCTGGCGGTTTTGGCTATCCAAAAGAACTCGCGGCGACGGAAATTGTCAACGAGTGCGTGCGATACATGCACGGGAAAACCAGGCGAACGACCATCAAGACGATCGTGTTCGTGGACACGGACAAATCAACGTCGGCCTTCTTTGCACTCGCACTCCGTGACGTGGCAGTAGCCAACGGGCGAATCCACGCGCTTGAGTACGCGGATAAGCCGCTAACCGTGTTCCAAGCCGATGACGCGGCGGCGAAAGCAAAGAAGCTGCGAGTCCAGCTCCCAAGTCTCTCGCCACCGGCTCCTTTGGAGCTCGTATCACCTGGAGATCCCGAGTATGAGAGCATAATCGCCGAGCTTCCGGTCGAAATGGCCTCTCGGGTCGTGAGCGTGCGTCGTGTACATGTGCCAGACCACCATTCCCAGTACGAGAAGACGAAGCGAGATCTTGAGAGAACTGGAGCCGTTGAAAAGGAGCCCCTCTACCACGGAACACCCCACCGCTGGCGCGCGACAGCAATCGCACTGTCTGGTTTCGATCTCAGCCTTCGGCTGAACGGGCGGTCCTATGGAGACGGTGTCTACACGTCGGATAATGTGGACACGGCAGTCCACTACACCAAATACCGTGGCTCACTCTTGCGGCTGCGTGGACTGGTGTGCGACAACACGATCAAGAGGAACGCCGTCTACGTCTTTCCCAATCCCGCGGCGCTTCTCTCGTTGACGATCATCGACTACGCGGCCGAAGACGAGCAAGACCGAATGCTGGCACAAGGTCACTAACCCGCGCATCGCTAGGACAGCCAACCAACGGAAACTCACCCCACAGCAAGTTCCTGTGGGGTGCTTTCAAGAATTCTTCACGAGTATATGTGTGTCTTCTCGTCAATGTTAGCCCACTTGGATTTAGTTGTAACAATTCGCTTTTCGTCGGGTGTTTGTTGGTTGTTATCCGTGGTGACGCTGGCGACCCAGTGCCAACTGGCCCACAGTGATCTCCTGAGGGCACACGTGGACTCCATCGTGTACTCAGCGAGCTCCAATCTGGCCCAATTCTTTCCATGCCGTGGTGCTGAATGCGGCTCTACCAGGAGCACCTCCGGGCCGCTGTGCGAAACGCGTTCGCGATTGCCGACCATGCGCTGGAAGACAAGGGGGGGGGGGTTAGAATCTCCCATAGTGATAGCTGTTTTCAGGTGATGTGAAAGGTTGCCGGGAAGCTGTGACGTTTGAATGAGATTCACGGCCCTGATGCCATCTGAGGCTTTCACCGTGCGTCCACTTCTATCATTCTCATCGTCCTCTCAGCTCCTTTCGCAGATTTTTCTGGAGCCATCGCCAACGGAACCAACGTCGACATCTCTCTCTCACTCAGCACCATTCATCGCATTCCAACGCAGCACCAACACCATGGAGACGCCACCTGCATCAGCACCACCACGCCGCGTATCCTCGCGTCTGGCCGCTCTCTCGACGCTGCGTGAGGCTAGCACATCGGCGACTGCGCCAATGGCGGCGGCCGCAGCTACTCCGCCAATGGCTCTGCGCTGGCGGCCGTTCGGTGAGTGCAATGCACGACCAGAGCTCGTGGTGACGCAGGGAAACCTCACGACGGCGCTGGTGGATGCCGTTGTGGTCCCAGCGGCTGGAGGCGGCGTCCACGGCGGAGGCCTGGCGTCCGCAATCGTGACCATGGGCGGCAGTGAGATTGCAGATGACTATGAAAAGTGGGGTGAAGAGTACGGACCACTGGCTGTGGGCCGAGCGATGCCCACGCGGGCTGGAAATCTGCCTTGTCGCTATGTGATCCACGCCGTCGGTCCATCAGTGGGGTTTGGAGGAGTCTCGAACGCAGAAACGGACCGAGAGCATCTGTGCAATGCCGTCCGTAGCGCTCTGTGGGAAGCCGAGCGTCTGCAGGTGGCGTCTGTTGCGATTCCCGTGATGTCGTCGGGTCATTTTGGGTTCCCAGTGGCAGTCGCGGCAACAGATATTGTCAACGAGTGCGTGCGTTTTGTGATGGAGATGGGCAGTGGGTCGTTGCTGAAGACGATCGTGCTGATGGGTAGTGATGTCACTGCGTATGCAAGCTTTGCGAACGCTCTACAAGTGGCTGCTGTCTTTAGCAAGACTGAGAACGCGGTGGAGCAGGTGAGTGGACTGTCGTTCAACGTCCGAGTCGAAACGCGCGTCGCCAAGGCGCCTAAGTTGCGCCTCAAGAAGGCGGTGACCCCTCAGAGCCCGTTCGAGTTCCTGTCGCCCGATGGTCCCGAGTATAATCGGGTGGTCAGGGAGCTGTCGGTATATGACAAAGCGAGAGTCGTGAGTGTGCGTCTGGTACGCACGTCTGCGTGCCATGCAGAATACGACAACCTCAAGAGCGAGCTTGAAGGCGCTCAAGTGGAAGAGAAAGAGCCGATATACCACGGGACACCCCAACGATGGCGCGCAACAGCCATTGCACTGAAGGGATTTAACCGCAACCTCTTCCCTGGCGGACCCTCGCATCTTCACGGCGTCTACACGTCAACGAACCTCACGCTTGCGCTTGGCTACACGAGAGGCGGCGGCTCGTTGCTGCAGCTCCGTGGACTTGTCGTGTCCAGCACGGAGTCGAATGAGCACATGACCCTTGTAGGGGGCGATGGAGTCCACATCTTTCCAAACCCAAAGGCCCTGTGCTCGGTGATGATCATCGACTTCGCCCCAGAAGACGAGCTGGACCGAAAGCAGTTGCAACGGCAACGTCTCCGTCACTACATGGAAATCGGAGAGGCGAGTCGACGCGTGCCGTGACGATCCGTCGTCTTCAGACCCGGTGAGGTTCCAGGCACGGCTGTCAGTTGTTTGTGTTTGTTCATGTCGTTTGCGTTTTATAATCCTTTCAAGCTCAACTCCAGTTTGACTTGACTTCTAGCAAAAACTAATACAAGTATACTTGTTTCTCCAGAGTGATGGTCAGCGGACACGAAACGACGCGAACTGCTCCCTTCGAAACCCCACAGGATCCAGTCACATGCACCCGTCCACAATCCATTCGCAATCTCCCACAGCCACACAGCTACAGCTCCTGCTTCAAGATGTCGCTGGTGAAGAAAGACGAGTGCGTGCGCGTGATGGTGCGGATCCGTCCGATGAGCAGCAAGGAGAAGCAGGACGGCCGCCAGGTCATAGCGACCGCCAACTTCGACCGCGCTGAGATCATGCTCGTGAACCCCGCAGGCACAGAGCCACCAAAGTCGTTCACGTACGACGCGGCGTTTGGCGCCGACTCGACACAGCAGCAAGTGTACGACACGGCGGCCACGGAGATCGTCGAGGCCGTGATGGAGGGATACAACGGCACGATCTTTGCCTACGGCCAGACCGGCGCCGGCAAATCCCACACGATGGAAGGCTACGGCGACCAGCCAGGGATCATCCCGAACTCGTTCAAGCACATCTTCGGCAAGGTCGCGATCAGTAAGAACAAGCGCATTCTCGTGCGCGCGTCGTACTTGGAGATCTACAACGAAGAGATCCGCGATTTGCTGGGCAAAGATCCCAAGGCGCGGCTCGATCTCAAGGAAAACGCCGACTCGGGAGTGTATGTCAAAGGGCTCACGGCACAGGTCGTGAAAGACACGGCGGAGATCGACCACGTCATGCAAATGGGCAAGAAAAACCGCAGCGTCGGCGCGACGCTCATGAACCAAACGTCCTCGCGGTCGCATTCGATATTCGCGATCGTCGTCGAGTGTCTGAGTGAGAACGGCGTGGATGGCAAAGACCACGTGTGTGTGGGCAAGCTCAACCTCGTGGATTTGGCTGGTAGTGAGCGCCAGTCGAAGACAGGAGCGACGGGGGATCGACTCCAGGAGGCCAACAAGATCAACTTGTCGCTGTCGGCTCTGGGCAACGTGATCTCGGCGCTCGTGGACGGAAAGTCCAAGCACATTCCGTACCGAGACTCGAAGCTCACGCGTTTGCTGCAGGATTCACTGGGTGGTAACACGAAGACGGTGATGATCGCCAACTGTGGCCCGGCCGAGTACAACTACGAGGAGACGCTGACGACGCTGCGGTACGCGAGCCGAGCCAAGAACATCAAGAACAAGCCCAAGATCAACGAAGACCCCAAGGACGCGATGATCCGCGAGTTCCAGGAGGAGATTGAGGCGCTCAAGGCCAAGCTGCTGGCCATGCAGGAGAGTGGAGGCGGTGGTGGAGGGCCGAGTGACGGTCCTGGGGGCATGATGATGCAGGAAGCGGCTCACGCTGTGCCTGAGATCGTCGAGGTCGAGAAGATCGTGGAGCGTGTGATCATTGAGAAGGGTGTGAGTGAAGAGGAGGCTCGTGCGATCACAGAGAAGGCCCAGCGAGAGAAAGAAGAGATGGTCAAGAAGACACAGGACGAGCTGGCGAATGCGTCGAAAGACAAGGCGATCGCCGAGCACAACAAGCGCGAGATGGAGCTGCGACTGGAGCGAGAAAGGCAGCAAGCGCTCGAAATTGAACGGCAGCAAAAGGCACTTCACGACAAGCTGGCATCTCTCCAAGCCAAGCTGCTGATTGGTGGAGAGATGATGACCAAAGCAGCGCAACAGGAAGACGAGCTGCGCCGCACCAAGCTCGAGCTCGAAGATCGCAAGCGCCAGGAGCTGCTGCTGGCTCGAGAGCTAGCCGAACGAGAGGAGTCGAATCTCATGCGTGAGGAAAAGTACCAGTCGCTGCAGGAAGAAGCCGAGGCGAAGGCGCGCAAGCTGAAGAAAGTGTACACGAAGGTGAAGGAGGCGCTGGCCGAGATCCGGCAGACTGAAAAGGCCCACGGCCGAGAGAGAGAAGATCTCTTGGACACGATTCGAGAGCTGACGGCGCAGCTCAAACTCAAGACGCTGGTGCTGGACTACTTCATGCCACCGGAAGCAGTCTCGACGCTGGAGGCGAGGGCTCATTGGAATGATGAGGACGACACGTACACGCTGGACAAGCTCGAGCTTGCGGGTAACACGCTGCGCCCACGACAGCGACCGCCCTCAGCAAGTGGCCAGCGTCGCCCAGAGACCTCGTCGGACAAGTCGCGTGGGTCTGGTGCGTCCAAGGCCAAGTATGTGCCCGTGGTGGACGATGAGAGCGCGCTGGAGGACGACGAGATCGCATTGGCTGAAGAGATGGAGCTCGCGAGGAACCCGTTCTTTGTGTACGTGTCAGATGACGAAGGTGAAGGCTACGCGCCTGCGTCTTCTATAAGGAAGAAGCCAGCGAGCACGTCGAGCCGTCCCAAGACAGCCAAGAAGGCGTCGTCGTCGTCGTCTTCAAGCAAGTCGTCGACGTCCAAGCGACCGGAGACTGCGAAGCGGAGAAGCGAGAAGGAGCGAGTGTAGTCTGCGCACAATACACAGTCAAACACAGTCTGATCCAGTAAAAAAGTGTCTTTTTTCTCAATTATAAATGCACGAGGATCAATCATAATCCTCGCTGCTACCGGTACATGCACGTGTCATGGCGACGACGGGATCAAGATGGGCACACGAGCCCGCGGCTTCTCACTCGACGCGCCTTCGAGTAGGCTGGGTTGTTCGGGTTCATTTGGTTGTCGCGGTTGTCCGCCGTCGCCTTGCCTGCGTCCGTCGATGGCCTCGAGCCTCCACGGCTGCTCTCGTACGCCGGGTTATTGGGGTTCATCTGGTTGGCACGGTTGTCCGCACTGGCCTTGGAGGCTGACGAGCGATTCGCCATGGTTGGTTTCGTGGAGATTGGGTTTGTGAGTTGAAAGTGAACGCTGGAACTCAAGCTTGGTCGACTCGGTCTTGGTCGTCGCCACCGAAATGCGTTGTGAACGGCTCTACTTGCTGGGCGTTGTCGAGAGCCGGGCTGAGTGAGCCTCCAGCACTCGAGACCTTCTTGCACAGTGCCGAAGTCCGATTGAGCAGCAAGTTCCCAGCGTCGCAGTCAACGCCAGGAGGAGCCACGGCCGTCAAGTTGCTGCGATCGACCAAGTCGATGTCGATTCCCTTGCCAACTTTCTTGCCAGTGATGGTGAGTGTCACAGCTGCGCCCTTTTTGCGCTTGTTCGATATCGGAAGCCCCTTTGAGACAGCTCCCGGAGTTCCAGCCAAGATGCCAGCCAGCCATTCTTCGATAGACTCCACGGTAGTCGACGGTGGAGCGACCTGGACGTCGATGTCGTTGGCAGCATCGCCTCGCACGACCCAGTCACGCACGAAGCCACCATGGATGCTAGCGTTGGCCCCCCACACTAGCGCGTACGCCAGCTGGAGCATGACATCATCTCGCATCTTCCACGCTGTTGGTGGCGTCCGGTTCAGGAGCTGGGCAAGCCGAGGACACTTCTCCATCTGCTGACTGCGCTCACCAGACGCATCCAACGCTAGGGGCAATGCTTGAGCTCCGAGTGTGTCCGTGATTGCTGACCGAACACGCCCGACAACCACACTCATCATAGGCTTGCTCGGGCCTTGAAGCAGACGCTGTGCGACCAGCCCGACCAGCACGCTGGATCATCGACGACTTGGAGATCGGCTGCGTGACCATCTCGTTCATGTCAAGCGCAGCATTCCACCGCACACGACGCTCCAGCCCTGTGTCAATGACGTAGCGCACGCTGGGAATCGTCACACCAGTCTCGGCCATGTTGGTAGTGAACACCAACAAGCGGCTGCTTGACGTCGGAGGGTAAAGCACACGATCACGCTCGGCTCGCGTAGTTTTGCCGTGGAAACCCACGACATACGTCGTCAACACTCGTCGATAACCGCTGCGCGGGTTCAACTCTGCCGTCGTGTCGCTCGACGACTCTAGCTTCTCTTCATCATCACTGGAAGGATCACACAGCGGGGACATGCGGAAGCAAAACGCCTGCGACATCGAGCTGCACGTGTCTAGCGCCTCGACTGTCGCTGAAGTGACAATCTCGTTGCGGGCGGCAGCGACAGCGTCGTTGATGCTTCCTTCACCAGGTAGAAATACGAGAATATTTCCCTCTTCCGTCGTCCGGAGCAGGTCCATCGCACTCTGTATCGCGGCTGAAGCCAATACCCTGCTAGCATTTGCAGTTCCGAGCGCATTGCGATCCACCTTGACGTCGTCACGGTGCTCAATGTGAACCGGAAAAGCACGACCGTGAACTCGGAAAATCGTCGACCGCTCCATCGAAGGATCCAGGTAGCGTTGGAACTTTTCAGCCTCGTCTTCAATCGTGGCGCTCGTGACGATGACGTGAAACGCTGGCGCGCTGGGTTGCAGCTGCTTCAGCAGGCGCTGCAGCAAAGCGAGCGAGAGATCCACGTCCACCGATCGTTCGTGAGCCTCGTCCACGATGATCGCGCAGTAGTGCTTCTGCAGGTACACAGGGTCCCGAGCCATTTGAACGAACAACCCGTGGGTCACGTACTCCAATCGTGTCACACCAGACGTGGCGTTCGAGTCTCCACGACCGATCGTGTAGCCGACTTCTTGTCCAGGCACTCGACCTCTTTCTTCCGAGACGCGCTTGCTGAGCGAAATGGCATACACCCGACGCGGCTCCAAGATGGCAATCCGATGAGTCTCCGACGCAGGAATGACCTTGTCAAACAGAATCTGAGGGAGCTGCGTACTCTTTCCTGAGCCAGTGTCCGCCACCAAGATCACGATCGGCTTCGCCCGGAGAACCTTCACTAGCGCAGGCAAAGAGAGACAGTGGCGAGCGTGGCGACGGCGGCTTCGTGGCTTTGGCTTCTCCTCACGCGTCGTCGCCCGCGCCTGAGACTGAATCAACAGTCTCCATGACTCCTTCCACGCCGACTCCGCCCTCCTCAACCACCGCGACGACCATCTCCGAACCGGAATCCGTGCCTGCGATTGATGCTCCTGCCGTTGATGCTCCCATTGATGCTGCCGTTGATGCTACTGCGAACACTGATACTTCGGCTGAACCATCGACTGATGCTGCGACTGATGTTGCCGTTGATGCTGCTGCGTCTTCCGTTGTTGACGTCGTTGATGTTCCTGCTCCTGCTGCTGTTGCGGAAACCTCGGATGTCGTCATGATCGATGTATCACAATCTCGCGCGCCTGCCGATCGCCCTGGTCCTGGATATGGTGGACCCGGCTTGGTCCTGGTGGACCAATGGGCCCTGGCCCGCGCTCAGGGTCACCGGCGCCGCCGCACAACCGTGGACGAAACCGTAGCCGCAGTTGCAGCCGTGATGGTCCTCTGATAAACAACCGTCCGCCGTCCCAGTTTGAACGAGGCCGCTCGCGATCTCCGCCACGAAACAACACCGGCTTCGGCCCTCCAGGTGTCCTCGAGGTGGGTCTCCGCCGCGAGACTTCCGTGGCCGTCCAGGTAGCCCTCCACGAGGCCCCGGCCAGAATGGAGGTCCTCGGTTTGGACAAGGCCCAGGTCCACGAGGGATGTCGCCACCTCGCAACTTCCATGGGCGACCAGGAAGTCCTGGGCGTGGCGGGCGTCCAGGGAGTCCTGGGCGTGGAGTTCCACCGTTTGGAGGTCCGCGAGGTGGTTCGCCGCCGCGTGATTTCCGTGGACGACCAGGCAGTCCTCGTGGCGGACGACCTGGTAGCCCCAAGCGTGGCCCACCATTTGGAGATGGACAGCGCGGAATGTCTCCACCACGCCAGTATGGACGACCTCCAAGCCCTCCACGAGACCCTCGCTTCAACAACAGCCCTCATACGGCCGCGTAGTCGTCGATCACCAGAGGCAACAACGCCCTCGTATTCGGAAAAACTTGAACTGCTCCACGCACGATCGCGTTGTAGCTAGCGGGCTTACATCCCGGCACAACCAACCCACGCAGCTTGAGAAGTGATCCTTTGACTTTGGTGAAGGCGACCACCGTGTTCACATCCGTTGACGTGTAGACACCATCACCCACGGAGCGTCCGTGAAGTTTTACGGTGAGGTCGAATCCATCCAGTGCGATCGCAGTTGCGCGACTCAAGAGAGATGACACTTGGAACATCCCGAACAGCGTCCGCACTCTTCCAACGTCATGGCGATGGCTGCGTTTCGGCTTGATAGCCTGAGCAACTGCCGCTTTGATGCTCCGCCAGAGAATCCACATGACGTGATGAGGCGCGTCCATCATCAAGCAAGTCGAGCGTCCGCACACAGCACAGCACAGCCACATTAAGCATAGATCTTCGTGTTTCTTTAGTAATGTACAATACAGTAACAAGCACTTCTCTTCAGGAAAGCCCTCGACGTGTCGTACGGTATCCTCCTTCATTTCGGCGTTTGTTTATGATAATATCCAGAGTCGACGTCGCAGTCTTCTCGCGTGGGCTTCGGCAAAGTCTCCGCAATTTGCGTCGGTTGGTGCCTCGTATCGTGACCCAATCGACGTTGTACGTTGGAGGGGGAGGAGCTGTGGTTTGTTGCACGCATCGCATCACAGGAACCCTCAGGGGTGAAAGGCGTGAGGGGAGGGGAGGAGGGGGTGCATGTGCAATTCCCATGGTAGAGTCAAAGGTTCGAAGTCCAGAGTTGTGCGCCTGAGCTGTGCTGAGATCGACGACCTTACACCGACAAACAGGGCAAACTGTGATGCAGGAACTTCCAATATTGGGCTTCCGAATCGGAAGGTCCGATGCTCCTGATGAAGGACTTCGGCCGTGCTGCTGAAGTTAAAAAACACGCCGTGGGATGTTGGTTGATTTGTGTCATCCCACCCTCACTCAGGCGCCTCCACGCTGAGCTTCTCCGTCTGAACACCGCGACGAATCGCGAACGTGCACGTGTGCGACGTACAGTACATGTATGGACAGCCAGCGGCGAGCGACGACGAGTACAGAGCCAACGAGACGAGATTCTTTGGGGCGCCAAAGCCGAACATGAACGCCGGCAGATTCAAGAAGCACGGCACCATAAAGTAGTACATGCGGTTCGCCGGCGGCCAGATCACGAGGTACTTGCCGATGTTAGGCACGACGCCCAGCAAGGTCTTGGCGATCGTGGCGGCCGATCCGTGGCGCTCGACCAGGGTCTCGACGGGGATGATCTCGTCCTGCAGCAGCGGCGTGAGCGATGTGGGCGGGAGGCGAGGCGTCGGAGCCTTCATCTTTTGACGAAGTGTGAGTGTTGAACACGGAACACGGGGCTTCCTCTGGAACGATCGTTTTGAAGATTGCAAGACTCTCCTGAGCGAAGAGCTCTCAGACTGGTGGCCTTGGATTCCAGGGAGCTGTCTTCAAGTGTACACATTTTCTGTCAGGTGTAATGTGCTCAGTCTATGTTGCATGCTGATTGGGAAGGACTAGGGTAAACAGTGTGGTATATCGATTTTTCCAGAAAAATATCCGCAATTATGGCTAAAAATGGGTTACACTTTCGAGGGTTGCTCTCCTTCCCTGACCATCCTTCGTTACTGTAGCCATCATGGACGCGCGAACACGTCGGGCGCCCCCGCCGACGAGGTGCCGGCTCAGCCAAGCCCGCAGACACGCGGGTGTCTACGGACCCGTCCCAGGTTACGACTTCTGCTGAGCCTATTGCGGAGCAGCATTCCTGATTGTGGTCAGAAACGCCACTACATCCGCGTGGTCCTTATCCTGAGCTCGCGTCAGGAGATCCCCACGAGCCAGCACCCTCTCAGGGTGGGAAGCATGCAGTTGCTTTAGCAGCTCCAACTTGCCTTCCGCAGCGGCGTGGCTGGCCAGTCCACCAAAGTCCACGAAGCTCCGGACGGTTACGTCGCTCTCGATCCAGTCCACCAATTCCTGGTCCAAACTGCACGCACCCATCCATGGGACGTATGGTTTGGTCTCCCAGTCGAGCTCCTGGCAGCCTTCCGGGCAGTGGTTGGCCAGCCACTCGGCGATCTCGTACTGGTGGTAGTACAATGCCTCATCCAGAAGCGTCGGCTCGACAGGTAAGCCCACATTGTCAAGTAGCCATTGGAGAAGCGGTAGGTTGTTGTTGCGAATCGCAGCCGCGCGTGCTCCTTCCAGAGAGAACTCGGGTTCTTGGCTGGCTTCGGGGTAACGCTCATGGAGGTCGCGTAGCATCTCCACTAGGACACGGTCGCCTCGGTTGATCGCCAGGATGGTCCACGGCACTGGCCGCTGGAAGCGCCAGAACGGATCATGAAGCAAGCCGAAACGTATCCAGCCCAAGCCCATCTCCGCGGATCGAACCGCCCAACTCGGACATCTCGCGTCCTTGAGTAGCAAGTGCATTGGCGCATTCTCGAACTCGTTCTCGACAGGCTGCCACGCTTCAATTGCGGCTTGCGGTCCAGCCAACCACGTTCTCCCGATCTCTTGCCACCTCACTCGCAGCAGTTCGATCGCCAGCTCCCGGGCGCCGTCCTCGCAGCACACGCTGATCAGAAACTGGAGATTGAAGGGATCCGAATAGAATTCTTCCTCAGTTGCGTTCCGCACAGCGCTCAGATGGACGCTGTCCGCACCCGCGATGGCGAACACGGCTCGAAGCAGCTGCGAGTGCTTGTTGTAACCGTACTTGGCCGCTCCGTCCATCGCGACGTACGCGATGTCTCGCCGGCCCAGCGTAGCGACTACGAACTGGATCGTGGCGAGTTCTGCCTGCTTTCCTGCTTCGAACAGTACCGGTTCGACCACTGCGTTGGCTTGCTCGGGGTATTCATCACGCAATGCGGTCCAGATCTCAAAGGCGCCGTGGAGCAGGAGATCGTGGAGCTGCTCCGGCCCAAAGAGAGACCGATAGTGCTGGAACAGGAACCGGACGACTTGTAAATGGCCGTTCTGAAGAGAATGACGAACAGCCGCCACCGTGCACCCTTCAGTGCGATGAGCGTGGAGATACTGGACGACCCGGAGGTGACCTTGAGACGCCGCAAAGTCCATGGCTTGCGTTGTACAGCCCTCCGATCGATTTTCGTGCATAAACTGAACCACGTGCACGTGGCCACCGAAAGCTGCGTGTTCCATAATTTGTGCACAGCATCCTTCAGATCGGTGATCATGAAGGAACTGGACAATGTCCAGGCATCCTTGGGTGGCTGCCTCGTCCATCGCGCGGATCGTGCAGCCTTCCGAGCGTTCCGTGTGGAACAGTTTGATGAAGTCGATCTTGCCCTGTGCTGCTGCGGTATCCATCGCTCGCGTCGTACAACCTTCCGAGCGGTTCTCATGGAGGTACTGCACAACGTCCCAGTGCGCGCGCTCAGCTGCGCTGTCCATGGCCTCGGTGGTGGCTGTGGCGAGTCCCTTCTCCGCGAGAAACTTGATCACGTCGAGCTTGCCTCCGCTCGCTGCGTCATCAATCGAGAATGTGGTATCCTTGGACAACAGAGACTCGCTGACGATCCTCTGGACCAAGTCGAGTTGTCCATTGCGGATGCAATTCTCAGTCGACTCGCGGATGTGGTGTTGGATGCCGCGCATTTCCCGTAGGAGCTCCATCGCTTCTGGCTCACCATCCCAGATCATGCGGTCGACGTAAGGCCCACGCACCATCATGGGTTTCTTCTCCATGATACACCGAACGACGGGCCAATGGCGACACGCATACGCGCCCTCGAACGTGTAAGGCGGATACTCGAGCGTCGGGTGGTGCTCCAGGAGGTACGACACGAGCTCGACGTTTCCTTCCGTCGCTGCGAGCTGTATCACCCACGGCTCCCACGCGCGTGGAAAGTGCTGGTCCAGCCACTGCATGAATGGTACGTCCTGAGGCTTTTGCAAGAAGCGCTTGAGTTTCGTGGGGGCGAGTGGCGCGCGCATGCGTAGCACGTCCAACACCTGCAGATCGCCGTCGCGGTAGCTGTCAATGGCTTCTTCCCACCACAAAGTGTGCGTCTGACGCCGTCGCTGTAGCTGGCTGTCGTGTCTTGTGATGGCCCACTCCAGCATATCCGCGCGGTGAAAGCGGATGGCGTCTGAGATGACCGAGCGGATCATCATCAGCTCCATCGCGCGACGCCAGACACGGTCGTGGAAGACCAGTTGGCTCATGGTCTCCAGCTGGTGCAGCGTGCCGTGTTCCACTAGCAGCTTAGTCAGTCGGAAGCGGCCGTTCACGATCAAGTCGCGGTCTTGCGAGTCGGCGATGGTCGGTTCGTGGGCGAGCCAGAACTTGTAGAGCGGGATCGGCAGTCCGCGCTGGAACGAGGTGACGAGGCGCCACAGCGCGGGGTCCGTGAGCACCTCTGCAAGCGCGGACGTGGGAGATGCGATGAGGTGTGGCTGGTCCATCGTCGCTGCTGGGGGAGACGAGGGAAGTTCACTAATGGCGGCAGGGGTGAGCCTGTCGCAGGTCTTTGACACGTACTGTAATGAATCATATTTAGTTGGTGTAATGAATCATATTTAGTTGGGGAAATGACAAATTACGGGCGTTTAATTGACTTATTTACCGGTACACTTCGGTGGTAACCGTCACCCTGATCCTGCACATACACCTTTTGTAACCTGTAACCTTTCTGTACCTGTGAACTTAGCGTAGCCAGTTCTCCTTGGCTTACGTGTTGCAGGCTTGTGGCGACTCCCACCACCTAGGCAGAGCTACGAACGCTTGTCTAAGCAGTCTCTAGGGCTCAGTATTCGGCTTTTCTCGGCGTGCATACGCCTGCCTTCGAGGGTGTTGAGAAGACGTGTGTTTGGTTGCTCAATAAGGGTGACGTATACCACCGAAGTGTAAATAAGTCAACATAACGCTCGCAATTTGTCATTTCCCCTAATTTATTCCGTAGCCCTGCCATCCATCACCATGCAGCTATCGCTCGTCTTCTCCTCCACGTTCGCTCTGCGGTCTCAGTCTGGGCCCATGCGTCCGCTCAGGCGAGTGCTGCCGTCGCAGCCTCCCACGTCACCATTCAGCGAGAACCACCGTCGTCTCTGTGTGTGCTGGGGACCGTGCTGCACGCATCGCATGGGCTGGGAGTGCCCAGAGCGCCGCACGCTCGAAGAGGCCGAAGATGGCGAGCTGACGAACGCGATCACCTCGAACGCAACGGAGACCGCGGCCGACTCCGAGGCCCCACTGGTGTGAGCCAGTGCGGTCTGAACAACGAACCCGTGCAGAGCAAGGAGCGCGCGTGGGTCTCGAGTGTCCGTCGCTCGTCAACTAGGCGACTGCGTGTGGACGCCAAGCCGCTACGCCTCATCGTTTTGAGGCGTGCGGTCATCTGTGAAGTGATTGTGTATGAGATTTCAGCTCTGCGAGAACGAGAACGAGAAGGCTTGGGCTCATGGGGCTCTTCAGAGTAGTGGGCTCCATGCTCGAGCGAGGACACTGAGCTTCGTACGTAGCTTGGGCATGATCTGCTCGATAGATAATCACCAAATTGCATTTGCATTGATGTGAAACCTGTGGCCTTGGTATCAATTGGCATCAGTCTCAATACAGTACAGTGGAGCTTGAGCGTCACAATTTGTGCAGGCCCAACCAGGCTCCTCCACTGCTTGAGAACCATCCAGATTCCAGGTCTCGTCTCTGGCTGGACCTCCATGCGTGACGCTGGCGTTCACCACGTCCCGACACATGACGCAATCGCAGCCGTCAGGTCGTCACGGTGCGTCGCAGAGGGCGGCAGCTGAGAAAGTCCAGAGGAACGAGCTCTTTGGTCTCAAGCCAACCACACATCCTTCTGATCGTCCAAACGCGTTGACCATCACTCTTCCCAGCCAATCAAAAGCATTGGTACCACCAGCAATGCGATATGATTGGTGGATACCAAATATGATAGTATCAGATTTGAACGAGGAGCTACACATTCGCTGAGGACCAAAGAGACTGTGGGAACACTCCACCGACCACTCGCTTCGTCATTGTCCAAGCTTCCTCGGCGTCGACAAGCTCGCCTGCGTCTCCACACAGACCTCTCCGCGTACCGGTAGGCCTTGCTGTTCCTTGCTGCCTTTCTTGCTTGGGGATTTCGGTCCCGCTCTCTGGAACTGAGTCACGAGGACTGACTTGCAACCAGCGAGGGGTGCCTGTCGTCTCTCTCCTTCGTCATGGAGGAGAAGCGCTGGCTGAGATCATACCCTTAGAACCTGATCCGGCTCGCACCGGCGGAGGGACTGCTGTGATGAA
>JAADVL010000223.1:0-40279 GCA_023334995.1 Pythium sukuiense
CCCCCCCCCCCCCTCTCCTACTCACTATCGTCGTGTCATCACAGTGTTCGCTGCAATTACTTCCCGACGATTGCCAACGTGTTACGTGAGCAACTCGTGTACGACCAGCGATGCGCTCGCGTTGGCTGTGATCCTGTCACGAACGGAGCCACGCCAGGCAACCACGTGCCTCCGTTCAGCGCCGTCCAGGCGAGCCGCGACTCGTCCAGGGCGTCCGTGCGACTGTCGTTGCAAAGAGCTCGGCCAGCGTCGATCCAGACGCCGGACCCGGATGCCTCTTTTCTCACCACACCCGTCACAAACTCATGTACGTATTGATTTCCATGGCAGAGCTCTAGTATCGACGGTGCTAACAGGCTCGTGGATATGTAGACCACGGGTTCGCCTACAGTGCCCCGGAGGAGACTGAGGGGCTCTCTCGAGAGCGTGACATCGCGTCATTGCGAGTCATCCAATACCACCGCGACCACGATAGTGACGGCTCGCTGCATCCGGCACCACGCGAGCAGAACGACCTGCGTCTCGAGAGCCAATAGCCCTTCGTCAATGTAGATCCCTCATCCACCATTGCAATGTGATGTCATGACACGTTGAAGTGTTACACATAACTCTGCGACACTCGCTTAACGGTTCGAAATTTATCTGATCCGACATCATTCTTTCACCACAGACCTTCATTCCTCTATCTGATTCTGCCGTTATATTTCGAGAAACTTTGAGGCCATGACGGAAAAGAAAAGAATCGCCAACGGAAAAGAAAAACGGAGCTGCTGGGCGGCGGAAGACGCATTCTCGTCAGGCGGCACCGACGGCCGATACTTGCGCGTACCGGTAGGAACCGGCGGTTCACGCACGCGCCTCAATCACACGCAGCAGACACGCGACGAAGAGAGAGAGGAGAGGAGACATTGGAGGAGAGGAGCGTGTGGGCTTCGTGTCGAAGTTAAAATCGACCGAATCGCAGGCTTTCGAGGCGAAAACGGACAGAATCAGTCAGCGGAGAAGCCCCGAGACAGAGACAGACAGAGCGGCGATTATGTCGAGCTGGGAGCGCGACGACGCAGCGCTGTTCCTGGAGCGCGGCGACAGCGCGAGCGGCGAGTCGATGGCGTCGGCGGTCGGCTCGTTCGTCGTCGCAGCGGGCGTGCTCCAGTCGCGAGAGAGCGGCGAGGCGGCGGGTACGACGGGTTTGAATACAGTGAAGCCAAAGGCGCGGCGCTTCTCGCGTACGCTCGAGCCGTCGGAGCAGGTGGCGATGGAGAGCAGCGCGGAGGAGATCGTGTCGCCGACGTCGTCCAGTAGCAGCAACGGCTCCCATAACGGCTTGTATGGGCTGCTGGACTCGCATCATCGGATACACAGCGACGACCCAGGCGACCGAAGACAGGACAGCGTGCATCCAGTGCAGTTCGAGCCGCGATCGCGTGGCCATAGTGATGAGAACGAACTGCAATTTGGCGATTTGGACGACGACGTGGACCGCGGTGATGACGCGGAGGACGTGGCGATGCGCAATGGGCGATTAGCACTCGCTTTGGATCTGGACGCCGGCACGACGCAGACGATACTCAGCACTTCGCTGGGCGGTGCGCATGGCGCGTCGAGTTTGACGCGCAAGACTAGCAGCAGCTTCTCGGATCTCGGCGACTACGACGACTTTGCATTTCCAGATACGACACCGACAGGGACGCCGAACACGCCCACGTTCCGGTCATTTTGTGACGGTAACGGCAGTTTGGGACGGTCGATCTACTCGGGTATGAGCAACGCCCATCACGTGAGTCCGGCGACGCGAGGGAGTATCGTCGTGCGCAATGGCCGAGGCAACGGACGCACGACACCGACACTCCGATGCGGCATCCCAGCGGATGAGAATCAGCCACTCGCAGGATCAATCTACCCAGTTGCGGGCGAGATCGTCAAGATGGAGGTTGAGAACGCAGCGTACATTATCTTTTACAAGACGGACGAGACCGAGAAGGACGAGGCGCTGAGTGACACCGTCTCCATCGACACAACGGAAGACTTCAAAGTCCGGCAAGAGTCTTCGGCTGCCGCAAGTGCGTCGATGGGAAACTCGAGCCCGTACGCGCAAGAAGATGGAATGGGCGGCGAGATCTCACCAGCGTTCTGTCGACCACCGCGGTCGCTCATTTCTTTGGGAGCGGCCGGTCACAAAGTACGAACCACGAACTGCTTCACGCGAGACTACGCCCACCCTACTCGTTCGCTGGGGCGAGGGCTCTTTCGAGCCTCGACTAGTGTCGGGAGTGCGTTCTTAAAAGGCGCTGCGGGGCTCGTGAACCAAACGTATCAAGGTGGCGCCAATGGTGGTGTGTTCGGATTCGCGAAAGGTCTGGGAATGGGGATGCTCGGGCTCGGTACCCACACTGTCAAGGGCGCGTTTCGTGGCGTGGGGCAGGTGACCAATGTGGTGGGCGAGATGGTGATGGGCTCAGCTCCTCATTTCAGCATCGATGGCATGCTGGTGCTGACCAACTATCGTTTGATTTGGGCGTCTCAAAACACTCAAGACACACTGGAGATTCCATTATCATCGATACTCGCCATTGAGAGCTCGACCACAGCTCCGCACGTGATCAACATCGAGTGCAAGTCCCTGCTACGAATGAGTATCGCGTTCCGCGACGAGTCTACGTCGTATGATGTCCTCTCGTCGGTGTGGGATCTGTATTCCGAGCCTCCTTACGTCTTCGCCCACGCCCACTACCAAGCATTACTTGAGAAGGGCGACAAATCGGAAGATGATCTGAGAACACCGCTGTACGAGTTCTACGACCCGGAAGAAGACTACCGGCGCCTCAAGTTGCTGGACGAGGACAGTTGGATGCGGCTTCTCGATAACGCCGACTATGCGTTGTTCCCATCGTATCCGGCGACGTTTATGGTGCCATCTGAGCTCGATGATGAAGACTTGCGTGAGCTGAGTGCGTATCGTAGTGCTCGTCGCATACCTGCAGTGGTGTGGAGGCATCCGTACTCTGGTGCGATGATGACAAGATGCGCACAGCCATGTGCGGGGTTGAGCGGCTATGTCGCTGAGGCGGATCAAAAGTTCGTCGCAGCGATGCAACGTGCTACCGGTTGCGAAGAGTCGAAGTTCCACTTTTACGACGCGCGAAGTCAAATGGCGGCGACAGCGAACTCCGCCCAGGGCAAAGGCACCGAAGATCCGCGAAACTATCCGCACACTGAACTCCACTTCTGCGATATTGCCAACATCCATGCTGTCCGGTCATCGTATGCGTCGCTGTCAGTCGTATGCCAGCCTGGTGAGGATCGTGACGGCAGTGATTGGACGTACCAGTTGCGGAATACGTTCTGGTTCATGCACATCTCTCGCATCCTCGCTTCCGCGCAGGCCATTTGCCAGACGATGTGCCAAGGTGAGTCGGTGATGGTCCACTGTAGCGACGGATGGGACCGTACGCCTCAACTAACGGGACTCATCCAGTTGCTCTTGGATCCGTACTACCGCACGTCGCACGGATTCTTGCAGCTGATCGAGAAGGAGTGGTGCTCGTTTGGCCACATGTTCCGGTCGCGGTACTCGCAGGGCGAAGGTCCCGGCCATCAAGAAGTCGAAGAGCAGTCGCCTGTGTTCGTGCAGTGGGTCGATTCGCTGTGGCAGATCTGGCGCCAGCAGCCATGGGCGTTCGAGTTCAACGAGGCGCTGCTGGCTTCGCTGTATGACAACGTCTTCTCGGGTCTGTACGGCAACTTCCTGTACAACAACGAGCGGGAGCGGAGAGGACGAGAGCTGGACTCTCCCACGCGATCATTTTGGTCGTTTGTGATGGAGAAACGCGAGCAGTTCGTGAACGTTGAGTACGATTCGGCCAAGAACTTCAACAGCGTCGGGATTGTGCTGCCTTTTTCATCTGAAGAAGACGAGCTGGTGTTGTGGGAGAATCACTTGATTCATGCGGACCCCGTCACCAGGAAATATTCATAGCGCAGAATAGGAAAGTAGGTAGTGAGTATGGTAGGATAGCAGCCCCGTCGAATTCCCTCCACTCACGGGCAAGTCTGAATCAAGCGAGCATCATGTTCACGAAATCCAAGACCGCAGTGTCAAGCTTGTCTTCGAGGAAGTTTTTCGCGCTGCAGGAACGGTGTGAAAAACTCGCGAACGGATTTGGTGCATCGAAGGACCAAGACTTACATGAAGTTCTCGAGCTTCTTCGCGTCGTCTTCCTTCTTCGTGGCCGCCGTGGTTTGGCGCTGCTGATGTGGGATCGGCTTTGGTTGGGGTGCTGTCATCGTAGCAGGTTAGGATTCGATGTTGTAGAAGTAGATCTAGCGCAGAGCTTATGCGAAGGCGAAATTAAGGACGAACTGGCTAAGCTAACCGCACCTTGTGTCGACTTTCGTCCATTGTTCGGTGGCTGTCGACTCGAGATCGGACGCTGATCCACGACGCTTGATCTGCGAGCTTCGCTTGGTTTTGATGGGTCACTTCTCTTCCGACTTGAATGTTCTTGCTCCTCTTCCCATAGTGCTATCTCCGCAGCCGCAGCAAGTTCCTGCGATAGAGACACAGCCGGGGTACCACGGCTACACCCTTGGTCGAGGACTGCACTGCTGCGCTTTAGAGTGTCGACTTGCTGGCGCCGTTGATTGGACTCAGTCGTGTGGCGTTCTGATGACTGAGGCATGTTGTGAGCTGGAGGCGTCACGACACGTGGTTGAACGGAAGGGATCGGCTCGAAGTCCCAGTCAGTGATCTGCGCGGCGATTTCGAGCTCGTCCAGCATCACTATCTCTGGAAACAGCACGATCAGTATCCATTTCAGTCTTACGTACACCTGCAAACTTACCGATCGAAGAAGTTTCCACACGCTTGGGCAACTTAGCTGGCGTTAAATACGTCGCTGGCCGAGGAGGCGGCAGAATTTGGACCGATTTCCGTGGGTCGACCCATGAACTCTGAGTTGGTGCCTGCTGTCGAGCTTCAACGGAGCCTGGTATCACATGAACACCTCGTGGTGCTACCATCGGCGTAGCTGGTGCTACAACTCTCTTTCTCTTCTGAAGCGCTTCACGTCGACGCTCTTCAATTCGACGCTTCTGCTCTTCTGTGAGCGTCTCTGGGCTGTCGGTTATCGCGTCTTTCGACCCGACTGGAGCCACACGCGCAGCCTTCTTTGGCGACTGAAAAGATGGCTGACGCTGTGTCTGCCTCAGAGGACGTTTGGCTGGAGAGTCCACTGCTTTCACAGAGGTTTCCACCACTCGTGGTGTCTCCTCAGGGACTGAAGGCGGGTTCTCGACCCTGTTTCCCTTCGTGGCGTAGCCATTCCTCGCGAGTATCTGCTTTGCAATGAGCTGCGGTGTCATCTTCTCCGTAGCCACTGGTGGTGGTAGCTGCTCGACCACTTGTACCTCCGTCTCGGCCGTTAAAGTGCCGTTTTTATCGACATCTTCGTCGTCATTTCACGTGAGCACCTCCAATAAATCGCTGTCATCGCCACAAAACCACCTCATCCAGACGTACAGGCCCTGGCCTTCGCCACCATCTTCTCGCCATACAGGCACTTGATCTATTCCGCACACAAATCACATCCACATGCCGTCAATTCGCCTTCAAAGTTGAAGTTTCCGACCAGACTAGGACGCCGCTTACCTGCTCCCAGTCGCCCGTTTTCGCCAACTCGCGCACATGCTTCTTCTTCTCCGCCAGATCACGCGGCACCTCACACACAATGCGCTTCGCGTGTGCGTCGCATCGCGTCGCCTTGACGCCAGCTGCTCGTCCTGGAGCCTTCGCCTTGAGCGCTTTCCCCGCCTTCTTCGTCGGCCCCATGCTGCTTCTCCATGGAAAAAGTTGAAGTTTGCGATGGCCAGCTCGTAAATTACGGAGGCCTTGAGGCGTTATTTATGGAAGTGTTCGATTCGAGATACAGTATGCGTATTTTACCAAGAATTATATTTGAGAGGTATTGTGAGATATGATTATTCGTGCTTGGCGCCAAATGGAGGAAGTGTGCAAAATGCCAACGGGCGAGGAGCCGGATGGCGCGAAGGCGTCGGCACCAGTGGACGCCACGAGCGCCGCTGGGAGTAATGCACCGAGTAGCGCGAAGAAGCGGCTACTGCCGATGGAGCTGCGGGTATGTCTATAGGCTTTGTATGGTTGGATTCATGGGCATTTTGAGCTGACCTCTTCATACCAACAGCGCCGCCGCAGAGCCGCCAAGCTCCAGATCACATCCGAGCGCGACGTGGCCACCATCAGTGCGAGGGATGTCATCGAGAGGTGAGCATAGAGCGCTGAGCGCATTGTCTTTCCTCCCAGAAATGGCTGAGCGCGTCTGTTGTCCTGGATATCGCAGTCTCAATGAGAAAGAGCCCCCGGAAGACGCAGCCCCTGTCGTTGACACAGTGAAACCAGCAGATGCAAGCGGCCATAATACAGCAAACATCGCGACGCCGCTTAAGCTGCAGTCGGAGAAGGCAACGCCGCAGCCAGAGCTTGTTGCTGCTGTTGAGAATGTGGCTTCCGTTGCAGTCTCAAAGCCGGAACCGCAGCCCGCCCGATCCACATCATCGGCGGCGACCACTTCAACCACCAAGCAGTTGCAGAACCTGTTTTCTTTTTCTCTCCTGGATCGCAAACGTCAGAAACTGCAGCATCGAGAGTCGCTGGTTGAAGTACCGACCTATATGAAGGTACGGGTGGGAGTATTGTGTTCACTATGACCCCGAGACTCAGCTCGTTTGACGTGTAAGGTGGAGACACTGCCAATGGATTTGGCTCCCAAGTCAAAGGCAGTGATTACGATGCCGTTTGCATTCCCCTTTGCCCGTCCAAGGTGCGGAGAGTGCGAACCTCCTGACGAGGTGAGAGGAGTCTTACTAACAATGGATTTGTAGGGCGGCTTCTATGGCAGCAGCTATGACCAACAGTCCGCCCACTGAACCAGCGGTGCGATGGCTGCAGGCGCTTCAGTATTTCGTGCATCCAGCGTCCTCTCTTCCACCGTCACTTTCCGCAGTCAACGAAAAAAACTTCGAGGAAAATGACTTCTATGTCCAGCGTTACCGGACGTGGCAGGAATCCTTCCGCAACGCGTACTTCGGCCTTCGGCGGCGTCCTTCAAAAGGCGTGCTTTATGTCCGATACCCAGAGTTCATGGTTTGCATTTACATTGAAAATAGCAAGCTGAACCATGAAGGATCCATCATGGAACTCTGCCGAGCCTACGTCGCCGAGCGCGACGAAGGAGATGACTATCCGCCAAAGAAGCAGAAGAAGAGGCTGTGTGCCGTGATCTCCCAATCCAACGCTCGGCTTCGGAAGGAACTTCATCGTCAAGGGGTCGAGTTCACTGTGCCGTTCAATCTCCGCGCTATGCAGAAGCCTATCTCAAGCTCCCATCACCACGACGTTGAGTTAACCAGCCATCCCATCGCCACATCTGGTCCAGAGCACAGCGTCCATGGTCCAGACTCACTCCTCCGCTTCTCCGGCCACGAGTCCGTCCACGGATTGTACGAGTTTCTGCTTAATCGAAAGCGTACGTTGGGACCTGTTGGCATCGGATGGATGGATTTGCAGAATACTAACTTTCTCAACTTTGTGATGTGCAGCCCTCTCCAACCAGGACGTTCCCGAGATCCTGGCGCATCACGCGTTTGCCAACGCCGCTATTCGATCCATGGCAATGCGTTTCATGGCGAAAACTGCTACCAGCGTCTCGGCTCCTCAAGAGCCTGGTGATCCGACAGTATCGCAAGGCACTGGAGTCAGGTGAGTTCTGATGGCTGTGATTGATTCGAGAATTACTCGCTGACGCGAGCTTGCTAGATCGGAGATCGAGCTGACTGGCTTCTGCTCCATATCTGCCATCATGGAACTCATGCGCTGCCTGGAAGACTCGCGGCGAGATGATCCATCGTTGCCTGCGAGCGAGATATCGCTCAAAGCCGCGATGGAGACGACGTCAATGGCCGAGAGATTGAACGCTGTCTTCCTTGATGACAATCAAACCATCGGTGCGGGCCAAACGGCTCAGCAACGGGAGGCGTGGAAGCAGCAGCTCGATTTTGCAAAGCGCCGAGTGCAAACAATCAAGACTACTGGGGAATCCAAGGGGGCTCAGATCGGTATGACTACCCGCTCATGAAAAAGAAGACCGAGACGGGCAAATAGACTGATTCTGCGGGCTTCATAGCCTTTAGATTATGGAATAGCGTCCAACATGGGATTTCTAAAACAACTGCGATACGTTTTCAGCAACCTGATGATCTGGATGGAACCTAGTGGCCACCCGCGTAGTGGTCTGGGTACTTGGCCACGTGCTCGAGCATCTCGCGTTCTTGGTTCTGTGGACAACAATCGCATCAATATGAGGGTCTCAAGAGATCAAGAGAGAGGCAACGTACGAGGAGGTGTGGGATCTTGACATCGTACACATCCTCGAACAGAGTCTCGAGCGCTGGTGGGCCCTTGGACTCGGCACTCTGGAGCGCAGCGAGCACGTTGGTGCGCTCGTTATCGCGAATGTTGCGGTCCTGCTCTTCGGTCAACCATCCTCGTCGCTGCATATCAGATACAATCGTTAGAATCGCCCACTTATCAGTCAGAAAAGCAACACTGGCCAACTTACGATCAGGTAACGCTTCGTGCGGTCAATCGGGTCACACGTCTCCTTCCAGTGCTTGATCTCCGCGACCTCACGGTAGCTCGTGGAGTCATCCGAGGTGGAGTGGTGGCCCTGGCGGTACGACATGGCTTCGATTAAGATAGGGCCACCGTGCGTGAGAATGTGCTCACGCGCGTAGCGAGTCGCCTTGTGGACTGCGAGGAAGTCGTTGCCATCCACACGCATGATCGGGATGCCGTAGCCAGCGCCACGCGAGGCGATGCCGTCACCACGGAACTGGTCCTTGGTCGGGGTACTGATCGCGAAGCCGTTGTTGCGGCAGAAGAATAGGATCGGGCACTCCTTGGTGCTCGAGAAGTTGAGCGCCGCGTGGAAGTCGCCCTCGCTGGCGGCACCTTCACCGAAGTAGCACACCGCAATGCGGTCCTCCTTTGCGATCTTGAACGAGTACGCCGCACCCACAGCCTGCAATACGTAGGCATTACACAGTCAGTACGGGTGATTTCCTACTATTCGTAAAGACGGAAAGAGATCACGCACGTGTGGGAGCTGCGTGGCCAGCGGCGACGAGATCGTGTGGTGGTTGAGCGCGGCCGAGCCGTAGTGCACGGGCATCTGACGGCCCTTACCGTGACCGTCCTTGTTGCTGAAGCACTGGTCGGCGAAGTTGTCGAGCGTGAAGCCACGCCACATGAGAATTCCCGGCTCACGGTACTGCGCGAACACCATATCCGCTGTTGGTCACACCACAAAAAGACTGTTAGACTCCGATCGCTTGAGCTGTTCAACTGATACGAACGTACACAGGCGGTAGGCCGACGCGCTGCCGAACTGGATGGCTTCCTCGCCGTACGACGTCATGTAGAACGAGATGCGGCCCTGGCGCTGGGCGTCGTAGAAGATGTTGTCCATGGCCTACATACAATCTGTCAAACTCAGTCATTTTGGTCCGTTTTTCCATGTACAAACGACAGGTGCCACACACGTTGAGGCGAATCATGTTGGTGTAGATCTGCGTGCAGATATCCTGGCCCAGCTCTGGGTCCTCGGCGCCCTCGACGATCTCACCGTGCTCGTTCATGACTGGTACCGAGACAGACATTCAATCAGTCCCTTCGAAGCATCAATCAAAGAGCCAACGCCAACGTACTGCGGAAGCACGGGATCACGTCCGCCTCCTTCGGGTCGCGGAACACAATGTCCGACACAAACGGCATCTTCGTGCCCGGGAAGTGGCCTGCATGAGCATGGAATCAGTCACATTCGTCAGTTTCCCCACGCCCAACGCACCGATTTCGACACGGATTTCGACGCACCGAGCGATGAGAACGAGCGCGCGACCATGGCGCTGGTGCGGGGCGCAACCAGCGCGGCGCTGCGGCGTACAAGGCGCGTGAAGCTGCGGCTACCGAGCATGGTGTCTGATGGAGATGGTGGCGTGGAGCTGCTGGATTGAACTGTGGGGACGGGCGGGTCAGTGGCACCACTGCTGCCAGCGTCTAAACGAGTCTAAACGTGCCTTCAAGCTGTCGACGAACCGAGTTGGCTCGCCGCCAATAGGAACACGCCCTATCCCTTGTTGGAGCTGGAATAGAGGCATTCTATTGGTTTAAAATAGTCACAACTTCAAGTGGGAGTTGATTTGACGGCAGTCGGGGCAGAGGTTTCAGCCAATGAGAAGAGCGCAGAATGTAGCTCGCCTAGCCCTTCTACCTTCTAAATACCATGAATATTTGTTATCCGGATGATTTGGTCCATGCCAAATTGTACATAATACTCTGTAAATGTATATCAAATCCTTATCCGGTTAGTCCACTATGATCAAGAAATCGGTGACGCAGCTCGGGTTGCAGTTTCGTGGCGTGGTCGAATGTGCGACGAACGCCATCGTGGCGACTGGACTAGAATCTCTCCCACACCACGCGTACGTCAGAGGACATGCCATGAAGGCAGGATTCGTCCACAGTACATCGCACTGCAACTCGAAAGGGCGAAGTCTACGTGTACCAGACTGTACCTCCATGACGACTCCTGTGCTGCGACTCACTGGATCAATGGCAATGGCGAGATTCGAACAGCAGTCGAAAACTGGTACCGGTATCACGGACTCCGTGGCTCGCAGTGTCCAGTAGCTCCACAACAGTTGCATGGGTTGTTGGTGGTGTGAGCACGATTCCCATCATGTATGCTATGCAAGAGTGGCTGTGAAACCTCAGTACAGTGTACAGCATGCTGCACGAGATCTCCGAGTGGAGTCCGCAGCTCCATTTCCACCGAAAGCGGATTGGCGCCTTCTTTGATGGAGGCAAGGCCTGCTCCAAAACTTGATACCATCAACTATCCCGATTTCACACACGTCGCATGGAGATATTTATAGCCAATAAATGGATTCATGTTGTCTTTCTTTCAGCCAATGAAAGAGGAGCTAGTGTTGATTGGCCACCGTGACTGTGGTCTGGTCAAGCAAAGGTCACCAAAAGCCGTCATCGATAGGATCAAAGTGCCGAGCGGAGCCCAAGTGACGGCTTTATCTCTGTGCATCCCGCTACTTCCTCAGCACCATGGCCAAGTCGTTGCGATCCAAGATCAAGCGAAAGTTCCGCACGGAGCTGCGCAAGCGCATCGGTGTGCCGCACCAGAACGTGCAGGAGGAAAAGATCCAGGCGAACCTTCTCAAGGCCATTGAGACGCAGAGTGAGATGCTGACAGTAGACTGACGGTTGTAGCGTTCGAGCATGAGTACTGACTTGCAGTGTTTATTTGTGCGAATCGCAGCCAATGGTAGCTCCATGTTGGGCCTGAAGCAGCTCATGGGCACGACCTCGGCGCCAGTCGCCGTGAACGAGAACGACATGGACGTCGACTCGGACTCGATCGCGCAGACCGAGGCGAAGGCTATTGACAAGTCGCTGTCGGAGAAGGACGTCAAGAAGATCCTAAAGGCGAAGCTAAAGAAGCCGACCAAGCCGCGGAAAAAGAAGCAGCTCCAGTTCCACCCTCTCCGCAAGAAGGGTGTGTAAACTGCCGGCTCTGGTCTCCTCTTCCACACGACTACTGCAGAAGCCTTCTTTCTTTTTTGATGGGTATCTACGAGAGGAAGCACCGCGCTGCCTTTCGGATGAGCCCATTGTACCAGTTAATATCTTCGTGTCTATATTAATCTAACTCGATTTCACATTCCATTCGATTGCATCTCCGCTGGGTGTCGTCGCTGTCAGTCGTCCCAGTCAGAAGCTTCCTCTGCCGGCGTGAAGCTGACTTGTTTATCATACTGGTAGCCTTTGTCGCCAGGTCGAACTAGCTTCTGTTGGAACATGACGTCCATTTTGTCCTTGACTTGTCGGAGCTGAGTTTCAGACACACGATTGTAGTCAGCTTGTGGAAGTGGAGCTGCTGCCGGTGCCGGTTCCCGAGACGCTGAGCTCGATTTTGCTGTCGGTTTTACACCGTCTCGGTTCGAGAGCTTCTTCACAAGGCGCTTCATCTATCGACGTTGATGGAAGTACGAGTGCTTTCAAGGAACTGACTCAATTGGCCACATTACCTGCAGAGGGGATACGCTCTCGAGGACTGATGAATGATGCTTCATGATTCTGTTCACAGTCTCAGTGACCTCCCACTCCTACGAGTATCCAGTTTGTGAGCAGAGTGCAGTGCAGACAACCAGTTTTAATCCTCACCGTGAGAGACGCCGTCTTTGACGAAGGCAACCACTCATTGAGATTGATCACGTGGTGGTAGAGCTGCGTGCGGTAGGACTGTCGCCGCGCATACTCGACGATGATAGCCGGAGGATCAAACCGCAGCGCCAGACGTCGTGGCTCGATCTCTCCCCCCATTGCCACTCTGAATGGTTCACGTTTCGGATCTACTGTCGCGACCTTTCGCACCCCCCCCCTCCCCAGTGACGAAGTATCACAACTCACACGTCACACAACTTGTGCATTGCAAGACACACATCAAACAAACTCGCAACGCTCACTCAAATTACAGTGGTTTAGCTGGCGTCATGACGCGCTTCGCACCACAGCACGAGTGGCGTGCTACCGCACCGTTGGCCCACTCGATGTTCTCTTTCCACATACGCGAATCGCCCTCGTACTGCTCACTCTTCCAGATCGGCACCGTTGCCTTCAGCGTATCGATGCCAAATGCGCATGCGTCGATAGCTTCTCGTCGGTGTGGCGATGACACGGCAATGATAACACTGGCCTCCTTGACCTCCACCACACCCAGGCGGTGGAACATCGCGATCCCCACGACGCTGGGCCACTGCTCGCGGATCTGCACACACAGCTTGAGCATCTCCAGCTTGGCCATAGGCACATAGCCTTCGTACTCCAGACGCACGACCTTCTTGCCTGCACATAGCACACGAAGTGGGTTAACCCACACAGCTATCATACGCAAAATCACGTTTAACACATCGCCGCACCGTTGAAATTGTCCCGCGTGGTGCCAATGAACGTAGAGATCGCGCCAGCGCTCTCATGGGTGACGAGCTCCACCGCTCGGTCGTGACTGAGCTTCTCGTAGCCCACCTCTACGTAGTCGCGCGGGGTCTCCGTCGCGTGCGCCGTCATGAGTTTTCCGTGTTTGGTGAGAACAGCTCGAATGCGCGCATCGACATTAACATCAGGCGACTTCGAACATATATAGCCAATCAAAATACATCATCATATCAGCCAATAGAATGCTTGGTTAACTTAATTGAAGCGTCAACCCAATCCTCCATTTCCCAGCATCGGACCCACAGACAGGCAGCAAAATGGCGAGCAAGGCGACGGGAGCGAGTGGCGGCGAGCCGTGGATGTACGTGGATGCAGCGACGCAGCAGCAGCGCGGGCCAATCCAGGAAGCCATCATGAAGCGGCTCATCCGCAAGGGGCTGCTCACGTCGCAGCAGTTCGTGTGGACCAAGCGGCTGAAGGTATGGGAGCCACTGGCTGTCGTGGAACCGTTCGCGAGCTATTGTTCGGTGTGGTTTTCCTACTGGTACTACATGCCAGAGGACAGCACGGAGCAACAGGGTCCACTCGTGACGAAGGACCTCATCGCTCTGTTCCTGGACGGCGAGATCGACGGCCTCACACTCGTCTGGACCAAGGACATGGCCGAGTGGAAGCCCATCGGTGAGTGGCTACGTTGGCAGGAAGAGGGAGAATTATGGACTGATGGTGTATGCTGTTATGATGCTATGCTGTGGTGTAGGTGAGGTGCCGGCGTTGAAGGACTTTCTTCGTGAGGCGAATGAAGACCAAGAGCGAGAGGCGGAGGCGCTTGAGACTCAGGATCGAGTGGACGCCGACGACCAGATCTTCGAGGAAGAGTGAGTGAGATCGTGGTGGCAATTGGCTCACAGGGAAGGCGATTTACTCACGATGTGTGTGTGCGTGCTGTTTGATATGTGTAGATCCGTGAATGCGTTCGTGGCTGAAGATGGGAAGGAGTACGTGTTTGATGAAGAGACGAAGAAGTGGGTGACGCCACAGCAGAAGATCGAAGAGGACCTCGAGGCGCTGCGTGAAGCGGCGGACGATGAGGAAGGTGGCAACCACAAGCCACACATATTCGTGAAGCCACGAGCACCGATGAAGGCTCCTCCAGTTCCAGTGGTTCCTGCGCCTGCAGTTGTGACTGAGGCTGGAGCCCAAAACAGTGACGAGATCGCGAAGCAGCTCGAAGCTCTCGGTGCTGATGTGTCCGCCGCGAAGGACTTCGATGGTAGTGATGCCTCGACAGTCGCTTCTAATGCTGCTGCACAGGAAAAGAAGCGGAAAAAGAAGAAGAAGAGCGACAAGTGGAAGCGAGCCAAGGTGAACACGTGGGTCTACGTGAACGGCCTTCCACTGGACGTGACGATTCAGGAAGTACACGACCACTTCGCCAAGTGCGGAGTCATCCAGACGGATCTCTTGACTGAAACGCCAAGAATCAAGCTGTACAAGAACAAGGAATACGGCGGACTCAACGTGAGTATTTCGTTATTGATCGAGGATTGATTTTTGATCATCTGACCAAGTGGGGTTACCGAATGTAGGGAGATGCATCGGTCTGCTACATGAAAGAAGCGTCCGTGGAGCTGGCCGTCCAGCTTCTCGACAAGTCCCCCATCCGTCCAGAGTGAGTGAGAGTCGATTGAATCCTATTCATTCGTACAGTGTTAACCCCCACTTACGCTGTGTGTTTCTAGCTGGGTTATTGATGTCGCTCCAGCCGTGTTCGAGCAAAAGGGTGATGCATTTGTCAAGCAAAAGAAGCAGCGACTTGACTCCCGCGCAAAGGTCAAGCGAATTGAACAGGAGAAGGCGTTGTCGTGGAACGAAGGAGAGGACGGCGACCGGGCAGGCCTCCGTATCGTCGTCATCAAGCACATGTTCACGCCGGAGGAAATTGAGGATGCTGCCTACGAAGAAGAGCTTAGAGAAGATATTGAGGCCGAGTGCACGAAGATTGGAGAAGTCACCAAGGTGAGTTCTGCTTCGTCTGCACGATGCAGGAAAGAGAATCGTAATGCTAACGGTTGTGGTCCAACGCACAGGTCACGCTATTCAGCAAGCACGTGGATGGTGTCGTCGTGATCAAGTTTGCCTCGGGTGGTAGTGCCGCCAAGTGCGTGGACATCATGAATGGTCGCTTCTTTGGCGGTCGAAAGTTAGCCTGCCATTTCTGGGATGGCACGGATTACACGCACCGAGAAAGCAAGCACGAGGAAGTCAAGCGCACGGAGCAGTTCGACGAGTGGCTTAACGAAGGATCCTCGTCGTCCGAAGAAGAGGAAGAGGATGACGAAGACGAAAAGGACGCGACTCCGATTGATGCTCATCCAGGCCGGGTTGTGCCGGGCGACGATGACGAGGAAGTAGCAGGGATCCACGCTGGACGAGTCCTTCCGGACCTCGATGACGTTGACGATGGCGACAGCGACTGATCATGTCGAGAGACGCGAATGAAAGAATGTAGTCTAGGGTGGGTGCCGTCGTGCTGCTGTGTGTGTTGATCGTTATTGCGTCGATGTGGCAATCTCAGGTGGTCGAATGGTGTATCTGCGACGTGCGCAATCGACGACACCACTCTATTTCGAGAGCCGTTGACATGCCTCGGTTTTCTTTCCTCCTCATCTCTCAAGACGAGCATCGACGAACCCTTTGGTTGAGGCCAGTGCAAGCCAAAAATGGCTACTCGCCGTGGTGTCCTTAGTTTAGCCACCGTATGGATTGATGGGGAACGAAGGCCCCGCGATTTATATCCGTCTGACAGGCAGAGAGGACGTGAGAACAAGGTCGGCAGGGAAGCTCGAGTGGCAGGTAAGAGAGGCAGATAGTATCCGCAGCACACAGAAGAGCAGCGCTTCTTCGGCAGTTGGAATCTCGGTCAGGCCAGCAGGCAACGCACCACCAGACGTGAAGCAACGACCAAGCGAGAGCACAGAGGCCGACATCTCGACTTTACTGCTCGTCATTCCAAGGTTTCCACTGCATTGACTACTTGGGGCCCCGACATCAGCAGTATGGCGGATCTCATGGACTCCTGGTCCCAGAAGCCGTGGAATGTGTCTGAGGAGATGTGGAAGCGCAAGGCCAAGGGCTTGGAGGAGCAGTACCAGCGGTTGCTATCCGAGCACCAAGATCTGCGTTTGGACAAAGCCAAGGTCATGGGCGAGTTGCGTGTGCTCCAGCGTTATAAGGAGACGGCAGAAGACATGATCAACAAGGAGGTCGCGACGCGAAAGTACGTTCGGAATCGGACACGCGTCTGACGAGTGAATGTGTGGGGGCTCATGGTGAGATGTGTGTGTTGCCATTTCAGAATCGAGCACAAGGAAATGCTGAGTGCGCACATGAAGCTGGAGCAGTACATGAAGAAGTATGAGCGCGAGTGTGAAAAGGTATCCACGCTTGAGCGTGAGAACTCGTTCCTTGTGGAGCAAGTGTCCAGCATGAAGGGCGAGACAGAGGTAATGCCATGCAAACCTTGTTTTTGTGGTTGATGTAGCAGGATCCTGATGATTGTAATGGCACTGCCTGCAGAAACGACTTGATCTACTCAAGGAGCTCGAAGACACGCAGAAGCGCAGCGCCCGTCAGAAGGAGAAGATCCGAGAGATGGAGATCCTGGGCATCGAGCACGAGAACACGATCCTTGAACTCAAGGAGAAGGTCCAGAAGCTGAAGCGCAAGGTCGAGTTGAGCGAGGACTCCGTGGCGGACAAGAGCGAAGAGTGCAAGAATCTGGCGATTCGACTGGCGGCAGTCGAGTCCGCGTGGGAGGCAGCGCGAGGCCAGAACAAGACGGCGCTGCACGAGCTGAAGAAGAAAGACTCGCTCACGAAGGAGCTCGACTCGATCAAGACGGAGACAAAGCACGCTACGTACCGCATCCACGCGCTGGATCTGGAAGTGGAAACGGCGCAGTCCAAACTGCGCCAGAAAGACCGCGTCGTCGAAGAGCTCCGCGAGACCAACTCGCAGCTCCGACGTGAAGTGAGCAAGCTAACGTCGCAGATTGAGGACCTGACGTCGAACCTGGCGGTGATGAACGAGATCACGTACGAAAAGGACAAGGAGATCAAGCGCAAGGACGACATGATCCGGTGCAAGAAGACTGAGGTCAAGTGTCTCTCGAAGATCGACGACTCGTCCAAGGATCGGATTGAAGAGCTCGTGCGCCAAGTCTCGGACCTGCAGCAGCAACTGCTGGACACACAGAAGGAGTACTTGCACAAGGTCAAGAAGGAGGACATGCTGCGCGAGAAGCAACGGTCGAAGGACCGCGTGGAGATCATGCGCGAGATGGACGACCTCCACAAGCCCCGCCGCTGCAAGAACTGCAACGAGACCTACACGACCAAGAGCAACACATCGCTGTCATGCTCGTACCACCCAGGACGGTATGTCGCGCGGCAGTACCCCCTCGAAGGCTATCACTGGAGCTGCTGCCAGAAGCGGGACCTGTCTTCACGACCGTGCAAGTTCGCAGGCCGCCACGCCGAATCCAAGCTGCTCGACTAAAAGCGCGCATGGCCAATCAAAACGACCAGGGGTCTCGATTCATTTGTGATTTATTGCCAGTTTTTCCAACTTTCACTCAGAACATGCGAAAATGGACGAGATATCATTTCTTTTTCTGAGTTCTTCGTCGTCGCGAGCTGAGGTGAACGCAACGTCCGACAGATCCGAAGCGGCACCAGCTACACTGCACTACAGTACGGTACCTTGGTACGGTATCCGCAGAGCCCCACACGCCGCGATCACTGGCGGCCTGTATGTGTGGCTGCAAGCGATCTACGGTTACGACGGTCAGCATCTAGTAGCGTCGCGTGAAGAGCCCTATACTAATACTGTAGGATAGGACTAATGTTGTGTGGAGGGCAGTGGACGACGACGTGCCATTTCGTGAGTCGTGGAGATTCTGGAGCCAGGATGGCAGAAGGGCGCTGCCCTGCGACTCACTCCAACTCACTGTCACGCAGCATAGCGTCATGACTTCCACCATCCACGTCACTGGAGTTCAGGAGGACATCGTCATGGTGTCGGATTGGATCGAATAAGTCCAGCGAGGGAACGGAGCTCTTCACTTTGGGCACTGGGTAAGAGACCATCACTCTATCGTGATCACAAAATCCACGAGAATCCAAACGGCGATCCACCGCGCTCCTTCGAAAATAAATTCTTCGCATTTCGAAAGGGGTAGGTGAAGAATGTGTGGGCCAGCGTGTTGTTGAGCCAACAACAGTCCAGAGTATGCGGTTTCACAGTTTCATTTCTTAGCACTCTCGACACAGGGAGGGAGTCGGCCCACTGTTAGATCAACTATCGCAGGTGAATCTCATCTTGGGTCGCATAACCCTAGTACTCACGTTTTGTCAGACTTCACGCCGATGTCGCTGGTTGGGATTTTCCGCAACAAGAACGAGTGTTGCTGGACTTCTCCCACGCCCAGAGTGGTTCCGCAAGTGTCTGTCGGAACACAACCATCTGCAGCCTGGTGTGTGCAGCAAGTCCAGTCCAGTGTTCCAGGCGCTGAGCAAGCAGAAGCAGTAATTTTCGTTCCGCCCGACGCGTCGGAGCAGAACGCGTTGTGTTTAGACGCGAAGCAGACGTGGGTGGTCGAGGCGACTCGCATCTCCGCATGGGAAGCCAGATCCACGACAAGAGCCCTTCCTCCGAGAGACGCCAGACGCATCAACGAGAGAGAATGGCGCGCGACCACGACGACGACGCCGAGCTGGGCGTGGCCGTGAGCACGCGCAACTACCGCGCGTTGCTCGCGCACTCGGGCGCCGATGCGGTGCGGTGCTCCCCGTCCAAGGCCAGCGATGATGGGTACAATGAGAACACGGTCGTGGGGCTGCCCGTGGCCACGGGCAACTACATGGCGTTGCTACGTCCGACAGTGCGTGGAGAAGCCCGGCGGCCGTCCACTGCTGCTGATAGGCGGTCGATGAATATGAACATGGCGGAGGAGCGGCGGTCGTCAGTAGACGAGGGCATCGTTATGGAGGGAAGGCGGTCGTCGGTGGCCGAGGGCATTGCGCTGGACTCGGGCAACTTCCAGTCATACAGGTCGATTGCCACGAACCAGCGAGAGGAAGCGAATGGAGAGGAAGACGAGCAGGACGCCGTGTTCGGACTGCCCATCAGCACGGGCAACTACAAGGCCATGTACCGTCCGGACGGCTCGACTACCGTGCGTCAGCGAGGCTACAGCGACCTCGCGTCCCGTCCGCCGCGGGAGCGTGGACGCAGCTCGGCCAGCTCGCGCAACTCGGCGCCGGACTATGGGAGGGCGCGTGGTAGCGTGGGCGGGTCGTCACACGGAGGCCCCCCGAGGCCCACGGAGTCGTGCTTCGATACACGTCGTACGTCCGGTGCGATCGTCCCACACAAGGCCTGGCTGTACCTACAAAGCCCAACGATGAAGACGTGGAAGCGGTATTACGCTGTGCTGTCAGGCATCGACTTCCGCTACAGCAAGGAACCGGGACGCGCTTCCAAGGGCTTCGGCATGATCCAGTCGGTGCGACGCTGGGACGCCAAGCCGTGTGGGCTGCTGTTCGTCTACAGCTCTGGCGCGGAAGTCCCGGCGTACTGTGTGACCGAGCGGGAGCGGGATGATTGGATCGAAGCAGTGAACAAGTCGCTGGATCGACTCCAGAACTCGTCCGGCCAATCGAAAACGACCTACACGCTGGCGACGGACCAGCACGAAGGCTATCTCTTCAAGCAGGACAAGAACAAGTCGTGGATCCTGTGCTTCTTCACACTCCGCAGAGACGGCTACATGCAATGCCGAGACGACGCCGGGTCTCCCGTGGATACTCGCTCTTCGGGCTTCGTCCGGTCCGTTTCGTTTGCGGACGTCCACGCGAACGCGCTGGCGATTCAGCTGGAGTCGGGCAACACGGTGTTTGTGTACACAGAGACCTACGACGACCGCATGCTCTGGTTCTCTGCGATGACAGCAGCCTCCACTGCGAACGGCAAGACCCCAGTGGCGCCAAAGGCGGTCAAGTCAAGCTACGTGCAAACTGCTTTCCCGAACCACTCAGGATGGCTGATGAAGCAAACAGGCATGTTCAAGTCGTGGAAACGCCTCTACTTCACGCTGCACGGTTTGGAGTTGGGCTTCGCGCGTGATGTGAATCTGCCCCTTGAAGAGTGTGGCAAGATCCATTCGGCGAAGGACTGGGATGGAAAGCAACATGGGTTGGAGGTTCGCTTTGGCAGTGGCCAAATATGGCGTGTGTGCGCCGAGTCCTATGAGATGGCCAAGCACTGGAGAACGGTGTTTTCGGAGGTCACACGGCATTCAGACCGCTACAACATTCGACGATACCTCGCTAGCCGCCATCGCAAGAAGATGCGTGCCGTGTTCGGTGGCTGGCTCACTCTCCACGACGGCAACTCCAAGATCCGTCGGTTCTACGTCATGGACGGCAACATGCTCGGTGTCGCTGACGACGTGGATAACCTTTTACAACCCATTGGAAGTGTTGTGGACATTGGCGCGACGAGAGACACGGCCAACGGTATGGTCATCGGGCTCGCTGACGGCAAGCGGCTCAAAGTGTCGGGCGACTCGGTGGAATCGGCTCGAGCCTGGTATGAGTGTCTCTCGTCGACTATCTAATGTGCAGTAGAGCGCCTCGCATGGCGCTAGTGAGTGAATACCAGCATCAAGCGACGTGTAGTACGGATTGTCCAGAAAGAAAACATCCCGAGTATATAAGAATGAAGCCGTCGCACCCGTTCCCAACAACGTTTGCAGCGTGTTTTCGATCACTGGGGTGTTTCACTTGCGCAATGACTTGATGGGAAGGCTCCGCAGCGCGTCCAGTGTGATCTTGATCGCATCCTTGGCCGGAATGTCGTTCTCGTCGAGCACTGTGATCCCGACTCGCGTCAAGACCTCGACGAACTCAGCAAACACGACCTCCTGTTCATCGAAGTCTTGGACACCTTTAAAGCCACCGAAGCATTGCTCCATTGCCTGAATTGACAACAAGAACATATTGAGTCGGGAGGCTAGATTCACGTGGTAGAGGGACGGTACCTGGTTGAAAACCTCATCGTGAGCTTTCGTGTCTCCTACACAGAAGACACCGCAGTCGTACAGCATGCTTTTGAGCCCTGCGGCGGTCAGCAGCTGAGGCCAGGCCAGAGTTGGAGCATCTCGCTTGCTGATTTTACCACCGTGCTCTTGGGCATACTTGGCATAAAGCCGCATCAGCTTCGGCTTGGCTTCTTGGAACAGAGCCACAATTTTCTAGAACACACATTTTTGATGTTAATCTCCACCAATGCAACGAGGCAAACCAGCCAGTCTGTGAGCACTCACGTCGTGGTGAGTGTGGTCTCGAAACGGGCCGGAGGTCAAGCGCGCGACCGCCGGGATCACGCGTTCGTTCAGCTTCTTTTCGAGCGACTCAACGGTGGAGCCGCTGCTGGCTTCACGTGTGCTGAAGATCATCGCTCGCAGTAGTGCGTGGAAAAAGCCGACACGCGCCAACGATTCCCTGTCGAACAGCGATAGAAATGCGCCATTTCGGCCGCACTGGGAGTAGATCTTCTCAATGGCAGCCGCATCCTGCTGGAAATGGTAGAGCCCACACTCGTGGAGAAAATGAGCGAGTTCGGACCCGTTCATACCGTATCCAGCCTCGCCGCTCCCCACAGCGTAGTGCATATACGCTGCGTTGATGTGGGCAAAGTTGGTGAGCAGCAGCTCCTGCACGGCGTCGCGTTCTTTCGGGTCTTTTTCGAGTTCGTCCATGCGAAGACGAGACCAGTCATACAAGAACGCCGCCTCGAGTTCCATTTCGGACTGGAACTGGCCGGAGTTGACCTGCTGCAGCATCTCCGAACGCGCATACTCCCTGATCTCGTCCGCATGGGTCTTTGCTTCTGCTGGCCTCGCTGAGCTAGGCTCTTTCTCCTCTGTTCTCGCGAGGCCCGACCCAGCTTTGGCCTCGCCTGTGGGTGAGCCCTTCGCTCCAAACTGTGGACTCAAACTCGTACTCGACTGTTCATTTGTCTTTGATTGGGAGCTGAATGCGCTTGTAGCCCACGCGCTCAGCTGCGGAGCGCCGATCTCGTTCACAGGGACCTCTTGATGAAGATGGATGGTGATGTTGTCGTTGTCCTTGCACACGTCCACAATCCGACTGAACGGCCCGAGCACCTGGCCGCCTTGCTATCATACAAACCAGCTCGTGAGCTACGATCTAGACCATTAGATTCATCGTAGAAGCTAGGCAACGCACCGTTTTGAAGACGTCCGCCGGGAGAAAGAAGCCGGGTTTCAGATGCGCGTCCTCTCGAGTGCGGACCCTTCCATGGGGAACAGCCAGTGCGTACCGCTGAGCCACGACGAGCCCGAGCCACTTGACGCTCTGTGTGCCTTCACCACAAGGCACAGCGAAGTGTAAGCCATGGACGTGGACGTTCACACGCATAGTACTGCGTCCTCTCTGGTGTGTGTGTGTGTGTGTGTGTGTGTGTTGCGCGTGTGAGTATGAGCCACTGCTCGTAGGGACACGAAGGGACACGAGGGTGGTTGAAGTCGCCAACCTACAAATCAACCTCAAATACATCTAGTTTTACCACGAGTGATGGTCATTTTAGATTCTGGTTTGTAGGTGGATTTCGCGCCAACAGAAAACCAACAAAATCATTTCGAGATCGGGAATGGAAATGGATGCCAATGGCATCACGGGCGGCGGTGCGGACGCGTCTGCGGCGATCCACAGCGGAGAGACGGTGGAGAGAAGCGTGTCGAGGCCGCATCTGCGTGTGCTACCCCCGGCTGCGAACTGGTACTGCTCGCAGGTGCGTCGTTGCGACGTTATGACGGTGGAAGTATCCGATCGCAGAGCTGATCCGGCGTGGGGACAATGGGATTTTGTAGGTGTGCGACTGGGGCTACGACACGCGAAATGGGCGCTGGCTGATCATGTATGGCGCCAAAAACGAGATCTGCATCTACGAGGTTCGTAGGGGCTTTGGAATCGGCTGGATGGCGCTGTGTGTTGAGCTAACCCACGTCATCTTCGTGTGCTCAGTTCAACGCTGAGGCGTCTTCCGCGGATTTGCTCAAGAAGAGTCATCAGCAGACGCTAACAGACACGCTGCGCAGTCCACTGCGGACCAACTTCGTGGCGCTGCTGCCTCGCGGCAAGAAAGACGGCCGCGTGACGGCACTGCGGTGTTTCCGCGACGCCGACGGAGAGCTGCGCGTGGTGTGTGGTGGCGAGGAAGGTGCCGTCCAGATCTGGTACAGTAGCCAGTATGAGATATGCGAGGCCCCTCTACATAGCTGACGGGGGGGATGATGTGGATAGGGATCCGGTGGCTCTCAAGCGTGTCGACCAGCACCGCAAGCACAGCAATGCCGAGGTCTCGGCGGTCAGCGTGCGGTCGGATCTGGATCCCAACTGGATCGTCGCTGGCGATCGCCAAGGCGTCATCAGCGTGTGGCAGCGAGACAGGTGAGTTGCTGATAGTAGTGTTGGTGGACTGAGTCCTGACCCATTTGATCTAGTGCGTCCGTACAGACATTCACGCCGTTGCCCCGAGATGCAGTGTTTTCCATGGACATCGCTCCACATGACAAGACCCTCGTGGCAGTGGGGTACCGTAGCGGCGCTCTCTGTGTAGTTGACGCGGTCGAGAAGGCTGTGCGTTATCGGCTGGATGGACACGACCTTGAAGTGCAGGCTGCTGTGTGGGCTCCGCTGTCGGCTAGTACGAAATACCTGGCGACGGCATCTCGTGATCGTTCCATCAAAGTGTGGGCATTCCATGGTGAAACTCAGGAAGCAGAGCCAGGACTGTGCGCAAGATTGGAAGTACGGAAGCCTCAGCAAGCCTCATCCCACAGCCAATCGACTCGGCTGTGGCTGCCGTTGGCGTGGACAAGCAGCAGCGGAGTGGAGAACGGCAAGTACGGGCTTTGGTCTGGCAGTTTTGAAGGCAATCTGCAGTTGTACTTGTGGAACAGCGTCCCGCGTGGCACTGTGAAGCCATCCCTCGTGGCCAAGAACGGCCACAATCGCCTTCTCTTCGGGATCATTCCGATGAATCTGTCTCAAGCAAACCCGCCACACTCAGGTGACACGGCAAATGATGACAAGCCGCCACTGTTCGCGACAATCTCACTGGATCGAGATCTTTGCGTGTGGCGTGAACCGAGTCTCGCATCGAAGACCCCTGCTGCCCCGACGTGTGAAGAACGGATCCCAGGACAAGGCGGTTTCGTGTATTCGCTGGATTTCAACCATGCACGCAAGCTACTCGCGTGTGGTGTCGGTGATCAGACGATTCGATTGTGGAATCTCACTGCCAAGCATGGCAACAGTGGTTATCACACCGAACTCGTGTGGAAAGGATTGCAGAGCAAGATCACGAGCGTGAGGTGGCACCCCATCCAAGATCACATTCTCGCGTTCGGGACAGAAGATGGGCGAGTTGGCATTTGGGATCTCAAGGCCAAGACGAGCCAGCGACTGAAAGTGAGTCACACCGGTCCCGTGTACCAACTAGCGTGGACAGTTCAAGCACAAGCAGCTCCAAATGACCAAGTCGAGCAAGGCGAAATAACAGCGGACGACTCGTTCAAGCGAGCTCTCCAAGCTCTAGAAACTGCACAGGCAGACGGACGAACCCTCGAGGAGGCGCTCGAAAACCAGGCAATGGACCATGTCCATGTGTCTGGTACGAAGACCAACGAGCCTACGACCTCACTGTGGAGCTTGGACCAAGGCGGAAAGTTGTGCTGCACAGATGTAGAGAAGCTCAACACTGTTGACGTTCGGAAAGAAGGTACGGCGTTTGCGTGGAATGCAAGCTTTTCGATGATGGCGATCGGTCTCGGCGGTGGAAAAGTCGAGCTTTGGAAGCGTTCGCCAGCCCCAAGCAGCAAGAGTATCGGCTTGGAACTTTTCAAGACGATTCATGAGCAAAGAGATCCCGTGACAGCTATCGTGTGGTCGACCAGTTCCCCACAAGGATCAAGCGCAAGTTCATTGCTGGCATCGAGTAGCAAGAATGGCGATATATTCGTTTACGAGATCGCCAATGCAGACGAACTTGCTCACTCTCGCCGGTACAATCCAGTCATCGGATACGGAGAAGACGTCGTGGCCATTTTCCACGGCCACCGTGGAACCATCAACTGCTTACGGTGGAACGCAACGATGGAGCAGGATGAGCTCTTACTCGCGTCGTGTGGAGATGATGGCAACGTTTTTGTTTGGGATATCAAGGCTCAAGCGAAGCGAGGGTCGTTCACCTTGCACACTGGCCGAGTTTTCTCTGTTGCTTGGTTGGCGGCAACCGTAGTGGCAAGCAGTGGGCAAGACCAGTCCATTCGACTTTGGGACGTCCGGGACCATTATCCACAGGACGAGAAGCCGTCTGCTCAGAGCCAAACGTCTTCAGTTGTTTCACACGTTGGAACTGCGGAGAGCAGATCTTCTGAGAAGACTCTGCCTGCAAAGCCATTAGGCAATTCCGACGACGTAGCAGCGGACACAGCCGCCAAGCCGGCAGCGACCAAGAGCAAGAGCAAGAAAAAGGCGGGTAAGTTTGACGCAACGTTCAGTGAGAAGAACGCGACGTGGATGCTGCTTGAAGAGAACGGCGATCCGGTCGATAATCCCAGGGCGCGTTATCGTCAAAGTATCAGCGCTGAAAGGAAACTTCTGGAGGAGGTAAGTCGCGATGGATTCATTAGGGGCCGTAAGAGGGACTGATAAAGTGGCTCCATGCTTAGCGAGGGGAGTGGGAACGAGCAGCTCAAGTCCTGATGCTCGAGGGCCGCGTCGGTGAGGCGCTTCAGTTGGTGGCCAGACATGGTTTGCTCAGCGATGCGTGGGTGGCGTACGCTCCGATGGCTGGACAGGATGTCTGGCGGGAAGTCTCGCAGCTGTATGCTGACCAGTTGCAGAAAGCTGGAGATTTCAAACGCGCGGGTGAGTTCCCTTTACACATGCCTTCTTGGTACTTGTTGATGGAAGCTAACAGCCAACCCTGGTACGTCTTCAGCCTTTCAGTTCTTGGCGGTGGGCAAAGTGGAATCTGCAGCTCAGAGCCTCGTGGCAGCCAAAATGTACCCCGAAGCTATTTCGCTCATTCATCTCCGACTCGGCCCACGACACCATCTTCTTGAAAAGACCCTGTGGGAGTATGCGGACAAGCTCGAGAAGAAGAGCCAGTCCAACGGCGCAGTGCGCGCTTATCTCTCGATTGGATCGACCGAAGCTCACGTCCGTACTGTTACGATCCTCGCTTCCACAGGAAAGCTGGAAGACGCGAAGCAGAGCATGTTGATTTGGGCGAACATTGTGAGCAAGACCAAGGCGAGAGTCACCATTCCAATCGGAGAAAGTGCCGCCTCGGTGCCGACGTCAGTGTTCACTTCGATTCTCAAGACTGCCATTCGTCACCACGATTTTGAGCTGGGAAGCGAGACGCTCACCAACATGGTGGAGTCGACAGACCCTGCGTCGTCGACGTGCACTGTGTACAAGCTAGCTCGGTGTGCAGTTCGAGTTGCTTCCGTACTGAGCAATCCGCAGCCGCAAACTACCATCTCTCGGTTCGCCAGTAACGCAGCCGACAAGAAGATGTATGAGGCCGGCATGCTTCTAGATACTCTGCAAAGTGCAAGCAGCTTGCCATGGTCGTCGGTGCTCGGTGATGAGTCGACATCAATCATCAGCTCCCATGGACTCTGGTCACAACTACTCGACTCGTGCCAAAGCTCAGGCTTGTGGTTCACCGGGTCAGAACTGACGCCTGACGAAGTGGTGGAGCACCTGGGCGACAACAAGCTCTTTGCATTCATGGCACCACCCAGCACGCCCCAAGACTCGGAAAGCTTCGTCGAACGTAGCCGACGGGTGCTCAAGTTTCTCGCCGAGCTCATGAGCGGATATCTACTCAGTGCGCTCGAAGCACTGCGAGATCTCCTGGCGTCGCTCTCGAGCTGCTCGTCGAGTCCTCTCAAGTATCTTCAGCAGTTGTTCCCGTCCGGTCTACTCGCAGTATCGACGCCTCCAGCTTTTGGTGAATTGCTCGACGAAGCCGAAGACACGCAAGCTCTGTGGACTGAATGCTTCCTGCTTCAGTGTGATATGATCGCTCAGCAAACGAGATCCGAGGCGAAAGAACAGTCGATCGCCACGCTTGCTCGCGTCAAGGAACTCCTCGACAACATTGCAGGTTCAGCGACCTTGCCGTCCTCACTCGTGGCGTTCGTGGATCGCCTACAGGGTCAAATCGACCCGACCCAAACTCCACTCGACGCTCACGAGTCCGTCTCTGTGGCCCCGTCAGACACAAGTGCGTTGGTTGGCGAGGGCAAGCCAGAAGACTGCTGATGGACTTCAAGTAAAGAAAGGCAATCAAGACGAACGTGGTAAGAGAAGGAGAATTGATTGGGTCAACTGACTGTTGTGGCGCTCACGGTCGGTGTGGACTGCGCTGCTGGTCTTTGTAGGGACTAGTCATCATGGCTCCGAGACCGTCAGCCGTGCCACACAGTGCCGCCTCGAGCTCTTCGAAGGCCTGCTTCTGCAAGTGCTGCGTGTTGCGGAGACGCTGGATCATCTCGAGCTCCACTCGCTCCATCTCCTGGACCTCGGCTTCGTGCTTGCGGATCGAGTCTTCCTCAGCCTTGACCTTTTCGAGGGCGCGGTCGCGCGTGATCTTCTCGATTTCCTGTCTCTGCAGCATCTTCTTCGTCTTGAGCATCTCCTTCTGCAGTACGACCTCCTCCTTCTTGCGGATCGCCTCCAACAGCTCCTCGCGCTTCTTCTTGTCGGTCATCTCCTTCCACTTCTGCTTCTCCTCCTTGAGTTGCTGGGCTTCAAGGCGTCTCGACTCGGTGATTTGGTCAGCCACCTCTTTCTTCTTCTGTAGCGAGTCGATACTCTGAACGAGCTCGCGCTTGGCCTGAATCGAAGCCTGGAGCTCCTGGTCCGCCAGCATTGCGAGCTCCCGCAGCTCTGCTTGGGACCGGTTGTTGTTTTCCCGCAGCTTGAGAAGTTCCGCCGCACGACGCCGAGTCTGCTCGATCTTCTTCCACGCCTTCTCCTCTTCAGCCTTGAGCAAAGCAATGCGGTTCCTGAGCAAGAGCGCGTCCTTCGACGCCTCCTGCCGTTTCTACGACGCGCACAGACAGGGAACCTCATCGAGTTAGCTTATTGGATACCGTGCTGGGACGCTTGAGCATCCTACCTGCTTGGCCTCCACGAGGCGGCTCTTCTGGACGAGCTCCATGCTCAGTTCCTGTGGCAATGGCTGGACGTTTGGTGAGCGATAGACTGCCACCCGTGCTCCTTGCTAGTGACTCAGGTCATAGCTCGTAGCTTGATCCCCAGGTTGAGCTCGATCCTGTCAGTTAATTTGGGCGACGTGGCCTCTGTCGTCCTCAGAACTCTCCTTGAGCCTCATGGAGATCTTCACGCGGGTGTGTGTGTGTGTAAAAAGCGCTTGTGCGCCACGTTTTATTCTTAGTGTTGAGTGACTGCTGCTGCGACTTTGAGCTTTTTTCAGGCCAACGTACGACGGACGGGACGGGACGAGACGGGGGAGGGTCTCCACAAAATACACAATCCTACCATGTCGTCTCGAGACGTGGTGCGGTCTCCTGTCTGGCTCATCATGACGACGCCATGGCCAGCGTCTCCTCCGACTCCGGTCCGTCGTCGTCTTCCAGACCCGACGCGTCGATGCTGGACGCGTACTTGCTTGCGAGTTCCAAGTCAGCCTTGAGCTGCTCCATGCCCGACGACAGCAGCTCCCACAGATCAGGAGCTTGGCTCTGGGCCTCAGCCAGCGCGTCTTCGTCTGGCAGTTCAGTGTACTGTGACAGCTCCATCGTGAGACGGTGGGCACGCGCGGCCAGCACGTTCTTCTCAGCCTGCAAGTCGGCGAGCTGCAGACGGAGCTCCTCAATGTGGCGCTCCTGCTCGAAGCGGCTCTCGGCGAGCTGTTCGATCTCACGACGAAGGGATCCGTTCTGGATCGCCATGTGCGCGCTCTCCGCCGCTCGCTCTTCCTGCGACTGCTGCATCGCGTCTTGGAGGTCTAGCACCTTCTGCTCGCAGCGGTGCGACAGCTCCTCACAGAACTCCTTGGATTTCTGCAGCGTCGACTCGAGCTCACGGTTGGTCTCTTCGAGACGCGTGTTGACCATCTCGAGCTCACGCGCTTCGTCCACGACCTGGTTCTTTTCCTGCTGTAGTGCACGGAGCTGCTCGGCGACTTCCTCCGCGTTGCCGGCGTTGGCCGCCTCCTCCTGCGCCTTCTTCAGCAGCGTCTGCAGACGAGTGACTTCCTTCATGTGGGTATCAACCTCGCCCAGCAGAGTCTCACGCTCAGCTGTGGCCTTGGCCAGCGACTCACGTAACGGCTCGAGTTCGGCACGCAGTTGCTTGAGCTCCGGCACGAGCCGCTTCTTCTCGTCCTTCAGGCGGTCGTACGACGAGCGCAGCTTGATGATTTCAGTCAAGTTCGTGTCGCGCAAGGTGGCCAACTCTGTCTCCTTGGCTTGAAAAGCCTCGTTCAGATTGGCATTCTCCTGCTTGATCTCCTTCAGCGACGCGCGCAGCTTGTCCACCTGAGACTTCGTCTGCTCATCCTTCTTCTCGAGCTCCTCACGAGCAGCCTCGAGCTCCGCCACGAGGCCTTGGTTCTTCTTCGACAGAGACGTGACTTGGTTCTGAAGCGGCGCGATCTGTTCCGCTTGGGCGCCCTGCATCTGCTGCTCCAACGTAGCGACGTGATTCTGTGCCTGCTCCACTCGCTGCTTCAGCTCGTCCACTTCGTCTTGCAGATCGCGCTTTGCAGCTTCTGCAGCGGCGACTTCTCGCTTGGAAGCCGCGGTTTGGGCATCAAAGGCCTCTGCTGCGATCTGTGCGTCGTGCTGGGTCTGTGTGAGTTGGTGTTCCATGTGCTTGCGCTCGGCACGCACAGTCTCTAGCTCCTGCAACAGCGACGCGTTCGACTGTTCCATCTCGTGGGCACGCACCTGCAAAGACGCTTCAGTCGACTTGAGATGGTCCATTTCAGCGTTCAGCTTCGCGACGTCGTTCCGGGCGGCAGTGAGCTCATCCTGCAGGTGCTGCGTCGTCCCTCCGACCGTGGCTTGCAGCTCAGCAAACGAGCACTCGAGCTGTTCGTACGCCGCCGCCTTCTCGGCAAGCTCTGCCTGCACACGCTCCAATTCCTCGGCAGTTTGCTCCAATTTCGACTCGACTTCGTCCATGCTTTCCTGAGACGCGGCCTGGAGGTTGGAGATCTGGCTCTCCAAACTCACGATCGTCGCAGCCTGCGTAGCGACTGTAGTCTCCATGTCTTCCATGTTGGCTTCGGCTTCAGACAGCGTCGACTGGGCAAGCTCGAGCTCCTCCTGAAGCGACTCCTTGTCGGCCATGAGCACATTCATCTGCTCGGAATTCGACGAAGTATCAGCAGCCTGAGCACTGAGCGACTTGACCTGCTGCTTCGCCTCGCAGAGCTCCGTCTTGATCGACTCGAGCTCCTCTTCCAGCTCCCAGTTCGCCGTACGCAAGTCTTCGACTTCCTGCTCAAGCGTGGCCGACGACGCCACGTTTGACGAGACAGCCGTTGCACGCTGCTTCTCTTGAGCCAACTCCTGCTGGAGCTGCTTAATGAGACGCTCCTGGTCGGCGTTGAGGGCGTTGAACTTGTTGATGTCTTCGTGCAGCGACTCCAAAGTCACTTGCAACTCCGTCACTTCACGCTCCTTCACACGCAGAGTCTCCGCAGCCGAACGCAGTGCGTTCACTTCAACCTCTAGCGCCTTGTTCGCCACACGGAGCTCCTCCACTAGCGTGTCATTGGCGTGCGACTGAGCGCTTGAAGCAGACGCCGTCGCCAACGCAGCCTTCAGGTGCGCGACTTCGTCCACGAAGCGCCCGTTTTCGAAACGCAGCGCGTCAATCTGACGAGTCAGCGCGTCCATTTCATCAGTCGTAGCCTGCTGATTGGCGTTCTCCTCCTGCTCCCGCACTTGCTGCTGGAGAGCCTCCACACGGCCAGACACTTGGGCATGGGCCTCTTCCGCCTGCACCAGACGCGTCTGCAGCGAGCCAACTTCTTGGTTTACGGCGTCCAGCAGTTCTTCCAGCTGCTGCTTATCGTAAGCCGATTGCTGGCGGACCGAGTGGAGCTCCTGCTGCTGCACCGTGACGCTGTGCTCGTACGACTGGATCGTCTGGACTTGCGACTCGACTACGATCTGCTGCTCCTTCCAGTTTTCGTACTGCTGCTTCACCTGCGCCTCCAACTCTTGCACGCGCTGTTGCCACTCGAGAGCCTTGCTCGACGCCGCCGTCGCCACCGCAGTGGTCTCCGTAAGCTGTCGGTTCTGCTCTTCGAGCCACGTGTTGCGGTTGTTCAGGTGCAAGTTCAAATCCATCGCGTCCGAGAGCTCTCGCTGGGCACTCGTGACCTGTTCCGTCAGCATCCGCACGGCGTTCTCCTTCCACGGCTGGCTCTCGTCGTCTTCCTGGTGGCGCTTGGCCGCTGCGGCGACCTGGTGCGCGGCCTCTTCACGGATGCTGATGAGCTCCTCTTCCTTCATCACGAGCTCTTGCTCCTTGCGGTTGAGTGACTCCTGCAGTTCTTCCAGCTGACTCTCGAGCTCCGACACTCGCGACTGTCCGGAAAACTCCTTCTGACGGAACTCGGCTTCCTTGAGCATCGAGTCGGCCGAGGCCAACGCCAACTGCTGCTTCAGGTCCTCATTCAGCTTCCACAGCTCCATGCAGTCGTGCTTGTAGTCCTCCATGACTTGGTTCATCTCGTTCATGCGGGTCTCCGACTCCTGAGTCTGCTGCTCCAATTGGCTCTCGAGCTCCACGATGCGCTCACGCAGACGCGCTTCGGCAGCGCTGCCCTGCTCAGCCCATTCGCTCTTGAGCTGCTTGATCTGCTGGTCCTTGTCTGCCAATTGGTGTTCGCTGGCTTCACGCTGCTCCACAAGACGCTCTTCGTGGGTCTTCTCCAACTCGGCGACGCGCTGGGCATTGGCCTGCTGCACGTGTTCAAGCTCCGCTGCCAATTCGAGGACTTTTTGCTGCTTCTCTTGCTCGAGACGCTCGACTTCCGCCTGCTTTTCGTTCAAAGCGGTGGTCAATTGCTCGTGATGAGCGGCCCACTGGTCGCGTTCATGGGCGACACTGTCGCGTTCATACGCCACGCTGTTCAGCTGCGTCTGGAGCTCCTCGATCTGCAGCGTGTACTGGCCCTGGGCAGCCTCCTGTGCTTCCTGGCCAACTTGCTCCAACTTGGCTTCGAGCGCCACGATCTTCTCCGTCGTTTCGACAAGCTGCTGCTCGCGAAGCGCCTTCTCCTCCTCGAGTTCCGCCTGTAGCTTCTCCAACGCGTCCTCTTTCAGAGCGAGCTGCTCCCTGAGCGTATTCAGATCCTTTTCCTTTGCCACGATGTCATTTTCGAGCTGTGCCTTCACGGCCGTGAGCGCGTCGCGCATATCCGTCGCGTCCTGGAGCCGCTCCATGAGCATGGGCTCCGACGTGTACTCGATCTTGTACTGGAGCTGCACGTTCTGGTCCTTGAGGTCCTGCACCTGTCGCTCGAGCGCCAGCGTCTGCGCCTTCATGAGCTCTCGGTCCTTTTCCATTTGGTCCACAAGCGTCTTCTTCTCGAACTCGTGCTCGCCTGCACGCACCATGAGCTGGTTCATACGCCGCAGCAGCATGGCCATGGCGCTCTGGTCGTCGTCGTCGTCCTCGTTGGCGCGCATGCTCGGACGGCGCGAAAACGACCCGCGAGGCGTCGCGTACGACGACATGTCGCCCACCGACGACCGCGGCGTCGACGAGGCCGTGTCTGCAGGCGAGACAGGCGGCGCTACTGCCTCGGCCTCCGGCTTCAGCGGACTGCCAGCGCCACTGCGAGGAACGCCTCCACCCACAGGAGACTCGACGGCCGATGTGGTGCCGTGGAGAGGCGTGGGGGACTCGGGGGCGTGGACGAGCTGTCCATTTTCGTCGTGGAGAGCCTGCTCGGCGCCGAAGATGGCCGACCACATCTCGACTCACAGTGGGAATTAAGAACCGGGAGGATGGGGAGCTACGAAGGGGGAGTGAGGAGCTCTTGCGTGGCGAGCGGGATCAGCGAGATCCTCACGGAGGGAGCGCGCGCGGAAGAGTCTGCGTCGTCGTGTCTGGCTTTCCCAGATCGGTCTCTCTGCCTCTGCGGATGCCGCGTAATGGTCTCATGATGGCAACAGGTCAGCTTCAATAGAGGACCGCTCTTGTACTGAATGTACTCTAGTCCATGTGGACCACACACACGTCGGGTTGGTAGTGGTACTCTGTACCATCACATGGTACAGTGTACCGTTCTCGTGTACCAATCGCGTGACAGCCAACCAACCGCGGCCATTTGACTCGCTGAGGACGAAGCGACGTGACCAGATCGAGGTGCTTTGAGTGCATTGCATTGGGCTCCGTAGCTGCTGTAGGCATTCCTGTTGGAAGCACGCACGCCACCAAGCAACTGACAGTCGTTCACCATGGTCGTGTACAACTTTAAGAAGATCCAGACCGTGCCCACGGCCAATGACTTCATCGACATTGTGCTCACGCGCACGCAGCGCAAGACGCCGACGGTGATCCACCCGACGTACGCCATCTCGCGCATCCGCGCGTTTTACATGCGCAAGGTCAAGTTCACGCAGCAGACGTGCCAGGAAAAGCTCAGCCAGATCATCGACGACTTCCCGCGCCTCGACGACCTGCACCCGTTCTACGCCGACCTCATCAACATCCTGTACGACCGCGACCACTACAAGCTCGCGCTCGGACAGGTCAACACGGCGCGTGCACTGATCGACAACATCGCCAAGGACTATGTGCGCATGATCAAGTACGGCGACTCGTTGTACCGATGCAAGCAGCTCAAGCGAGCGGCGCTCGGCCGCATGTGTACGCTGCTCAAGAAGCAGAAGGCCTCGCTCGAGTACTTGGAAGAAGTGCGCAAGCACATGTCGCGTCTGCCGTCCATTGACCCGAACACGCGCACGCTGCTGGTTACGGGCTTTCCGAACGTCGGCAAGTCGAGCTTCATGAACAAGGTCACGCGCGCTGACGTCGACGTGCAGCCTTACGCCTTCACGACCAAGGCGCTGTACGTCGGCCACTTGGACTACAAGTACCTGCGCTGGCAGGTGATCGACACGCCTGGTATCTTGGACCACCCGCTCGAAGACCGTAACACGATCGAGATGCAGGCCGTGACGGCGCTCGCCCACTTGCAGGCGTCGATTCTGTTCTTCATGGACATCTCGGAGCAGTGCGGCTTCACGATCGAGCAGCAGCTCTCGCTGTTCAACAACATCCGTCCGCTGTTTGCTAACAAGCCGCTCATCTTCGTGGCCAACAAGATCGACCAGACCAAGTTCGAGGCGCTGTCGCAGGACCACCAGACCATGATCCACGACGCCGTCAAGACCTCGGACGCCAAGTTCTTCACCATGTCGAACCACTCGGAGGAGAACGTCATGGACGTGCGTAACTACGCGTGTGACGAGCTGCTCTCTCACCGTGTTAACTCCAAGGTCAAGGGCAACAAGATCTCGGATGTGCTCAACCGTCTGAGCGTGGCCGTGCCAGTCGCGCGTGACAACGTCAAGCGTGAGCTCACGATCCCAGAGAGCGTGCTCGAGGCGCGCAGCGGCAACTCGACCGTGACGACCCACCGCGTGACCCAGAAGGAGCTCATGAACGCCAACGGCGGCGCCGGCGTGTACGCCATGGACTTCCGGGACCACTACAAGGGCATGCTCAAGACCGACGACTGGGTGTACGACTCGATTCCAGAGATCTGGAACGGCAAGAACATTGCCGACTTTGTGGACGCCGACATCCTCAAGAAGCTCGACGCGCTCGAGAAGGAGGAGGACGAGGCCATGGCCAACGCGCCAATGGAGGACGCCGGCGACGACGACCTGAGCGACCTCGACGACGAGCAGAAGGACAAGCTCACGCGTATCCGCCACAAGAAGGCCATCATGGTCGCCGACCACCGCATGAACAAAAACAAGAACCGCTCGTCGCTGCCGCGCAAGGCTCTTGCCAAGATGCGTTCGCTCACGGACACGAAGAAGGAGCTCGAGGCGCTGGGCGTGGACACGAGCCGCATGAAGCACGCCGAGGCCGTGGCTGCCAAGCGCAACGCCGGCGACGAAGAGCGTGGCCGCAAGCGTGCCCGCGAGGCTGACAACGATGACGTCGAGATGGAAGACGTGGACATGGACGACGAGGACGCCGTCCAGCGTGCCCGTCTGCGCAGCAAGTCGGCGATCCGCTCCAAGTCGAGAAATCGCTCGATGTCGCTGGTCACGCCGCGTAACGAGGCTGGTTTCGCCAACGAGGCCATGGCCGACGACGTCAAGCGTGCCAGCCACCTCTCGCAGCGTAAACCGAACAAGAAGGCCCGTGCCGGTGAGGCTGATCGCCACTCCACGCCCAAGCTCGCCAAGTGGCAGAACTCGGGCAAGCGCAAGAACGGCTCGACGAACTCGCGTTAGATGGTCGCGTTTGCCTGTGCTATTCTGCCATGCACTGCGTCACCTATGCAGTGGCGGCTCTTCACCGTGGAGCGTCTTGCCTGTATGGAGGCAAGAGCGGTCTTGATGTGGTGGGCTTTTGCTGTTGCTGGCGCGAGTGCTGCTACACTTCTACCTTTTTTGCATTAGCGTCAGCGTATACTCTAATAAAGCTACTCTCCATTATTGTATCCTCTTTTCCGAATGGTTGAGTAGAGTTGTTCATTCGGTGATCGGCGAGCCAGCGAGCTTGGACCTGTAGATCTTGCGGATGCGTGCGAACAATAACCGTTCGTTGCCCGTGTAATCTTCGAGCAGGCGGTCGACGAGCGCCACGTACTTACGGTCATGCTGCTGGAAAAAGCGACGAAGCTGGTGGCTGCCAAGCGCCGCGTTTCCAATCAGTATCATACCAAACAACAATCCACGAAAGACAGGGGACGTACCGGTGCCTTCTGAGACTCGCAAGCGTCGATGGCGGCGGTAGCAGAACGTAGCGAAGCACGAGCAGGAAGCTCACGAGTGATCCGTAGTCGTAGACACAAGCACTTAAGCAGTTTCCATCCCAGCACCACGACGAAGGGTCAGTCCGCAACGGAATCTGCGCGATCGCCTGAACAACGTGCAGTGCTGCGTGGACGCAAGAGGCTGCATGATACAAGTCAGCATTTACATATAAGGAAGTCAGCATCAATGGGGTTGTGCGTACCAACCAGTAGCTGCGTGGAGATCGCGCCTAGAGCACCCACGACAGTGGCTGCGAAGCTCATCCAGAGCCGCAGTTCGGCCACACGAGACACCGTCGTGAGCGCGTCTTCGCCACTGGCGTCGTCGAAGAACCGCAGCGGCGAATGGTAGAAGATACCGACGCCACACAGCACAGCGATCCGCAGCAACGCGTCGCGGGACGACCAGCGCACCATGTTCGATGGCTTCTATTGTAGCTTCCCACTGAAAGGGCTTCAACAGTCGCTTATACGAGGGACGAAACGGAGCGGTTATCCCTAACATGGGTTGGACTTAGGGACACACAAACTAACTTGTCAAATGCCGATCCTAATACCGACTTCGCGCTCATCCACGGGGAACTCCGCGCGAGGTATAGTGTGGTCCACACTAGTTTAGGTTATATCCTCATTCGGACATGTCCAGTCTCAGTTGTCTGTCCAAACGGTTACCGTTACGGTAGAGCGAGAAAGGCAGCCAACTCACAACTTGCGAGGTGGCGGATTGGATTTCGTGTGAGCTTTGAGATGTCGTGGGGATTGCATGGAGTTCTCTGGAGTGGGCGAGACGGTCTTAGAATGAATGGTTAGAGGCGCACGTAGAACCTTCGAGGTGGGTTGTGATTGACGCTCGCGCTGCATCGAACAAAAGGGCGAATGGGATATGGCAGTCGCGCCAGAGAGCGACAGTGCGTGCTAACATAGGCACCCCAAATCTGACCCAAGCCCTCACACTGTGAGGACATTACTTGTATACATCGCCAGACACTAAACTCACCGACTTCGCTGCCCTACAACTGACTGCAGTGTGCCTACGCCTTGATCTTGAAGCACAGGATGCAGATCAGCAGGCCCAGCAGACTCATGACTCCACCAAGGAACACCGGCAGCTTGTACCCCAGCGGCGTATCGACAAGGGCCGCTCCAACGACGAAGTTGAGCAGCTGGCCCAAGCAACTCGCAGAGTTGAGCGCGCCGACGTAGATGCCAATGTCCGCCTTGTCGCCGAACACGTGCACCACGACAGGCACGAGCAGCGCGTAGATCGTACCAGGCGAGAAGCCGGCAATCACGACGATGAGAATGTCCAGCTCCACGACCTTGCAGAACGCCATGACCATGAGCAGCGACTGTGGCACGAGCATGATCGTGAGCGTGGTCTTCATGCCGAGCTTCTGCACGATCACTGGCAGCGCGGCCGAGAACGCGATGCCCACGATACTGCAGATCAGGTCCGTGGTGCCACTCGCGATCTGGACGCCGTGGTTGTATGCGTCCTGCTCGGGCGTGCACGTGGAGCCGCACTTGTCGGCGTTGTCGGCCGATCCACCGAACACCTCGACGCCAAAGAACTGGCCCTTGTTACCCGTGTACGCCGTGTTGCCGTACACAACACAGAAGAAGATGACGGCGTAGATCGCGAGCACGCCAGGCAGCGTCTTGAGGCCCTTGTAGATGGAGTAGAAGGCCTCACCGACGCGCTGCCACTTGGTCTCCTGGTCGTCGACTTCCTCGAGGGGCACTTCGCGCACAAAGATGGCGATGGCGCTAACGGAGACCAGCAAGATGGTAGACAGCATGGCCAGGAAGTAGCCGAGCGTGAGGTGGGCCGGACCCCAGATCTGGATGTAACCCGAGATGAGGATCGCGCCGAGCGTGGCCCATGCCTGGCCGAAGGCAGCTCCCATGGTCTGGCGGTCGCCCGCCAAGTCGGCAACGATGAGCGACGCCGGCGTGCCGACGACGTTGACGGAGATGTCCATCCACGTGTAGAGAAGGATGGTGATGGTGGCGGTCCACTTGCGGCTGGTGGGCTCCCCGAGCTGGCCGCTGCCGTAGTCGCCACACAACTCACCGAGCTCTCGTGCGTACGCCATGAGGATCCAGCAAATCACAGTGGCAATGCCTCCCCAGAGCATGAAGTGGGTACGGCGTCCTTTCTTGTTGGTACTGCGGTCACTGAGCACACCGATGGTGGGACCGACGAGGATACCAGCGAGTGGGCCGATGATCTGCGTGAGCTGGACGGCGAAGCGCGGCATCATGGTGCCGAGGTACGGACCGAGCGCGGCCCACTGGGCCGCCCATGCCATTTGGATGCCGAGTCGTGGGAACGAGAGCAGCAGCAGCATGGCGGCGGAGGCGCCGCGTGGTGGCGCGCTGTTCTGGAGGCCATTCGTGGATCCGTAGAGCAGCGGCTTGCCAGCCTCGACGTCGTCGGTCTTGGCGGAGCGTGGCTTAAGCGGCGTCGACGTGCTCATGTTCGCGTCTCTCGGTCTGCGGTCTGCTGGGTGGAGACTTGAAATCGAGAACTGACGTCAGCTACTGATTGGCGCCAAGCAGCTCGAGCAGGGAATGGATGGGCGACGTGGCTCACTTCGGCCATCCGCGGAAGTGGCTTCCGTTGTGACGCTGGCGCGTGGGAGTGACGCAGCCGGTTCCTTCAGGATTGGAGGCATGCATGCTGTGACCAGTTCAGATCCTGAATTGAAGCCTACACTGATTGGTATTATATTTCAACGGTTATTGTTTCGCACGTTGTTTTAGTATAAATCACACATCAGCCTGAAATATTGGATAATATCAATTATAGAGGATGATAATATTAATAGTAGATCACTCGCGTCCTTGAACTGCCACTGCATCGACCGTACTTCAAGTTGGGAGCCTTCACGCTTCACCACGTCGGTCTCAGAGCGAAAGTGGCAGCGACTTGAGCTGCATGCAGAGACTCTTCGAATCGAAGTTCGATGGCTGAGTGCTGAGTAAATACCTCGTTAGGATTATTCATCATTTCCGTGATACGTGCGCAGTGGCAACTTTCTCCAGCAAGCGGCTTCCGACGTGAGTAGCTCAAGCGCATGGAGGCCCACTGCAGTGCGGGTCGCACAGGCCAAATATCGTCGGGGAGGGTCCTGATCAGAATGGAAAACATACAGAACTCGTATTATTATCATAATACTCTCGACGCTCTTCCAGCGATTGCTGCATTCATCCGGCGTGGGCCATCCACGACACTGCAGCGACAACAACCGAAAACGCACGTGAACCCTCATCTCATGATAGAGGCAGTCAGCGAAAGTTTCGCTGGCTCACGAGTGTTCGGATCTTGGACCAGACTGCGCGTCGGCTGCTTCAAAGATACTCGTCGTCACCAAAGCGCTGGACCGTCCCTGTAAACAGCTCACAAGTACCACAGTTACAGCTTCGAGTCATACAGCCCCCGTGACCCGTGTGAGCTTCAACGTGGACGGGCTCATTCCGACGCAGTCCCAGGAAGGATTAACACAGTGTCCGCGCCCGCTGCGCTGCCAATGGCGGTGCTAACTGTACTGTCCAGTCTGTACCATTGTCGTCTCCCTGCATCTCACGCTCATGAAAATTTGAATTGGAGATGACTACTGCAGCAAATCGCTGGTACAGAAGTTGAAGTTGCGCGGGCGATTTGCTGCGAGGTGATGGACGACGAGTTACTTTTGTATCATAAGACGATCATCGTCCCATTCCGTCGTGTTGGTCGAAAGCGCGCGGTATGTCGCCCACGAGGAAGCTGCGTGCTCTTCTTGCACCTACAGACGGCTGCTCACCAGTCATATGATCCGTATGACCTTCCCGGGTTCGGGAAAAAGGCCCCTGTCTGCCTTAAGTGCTGTCTGGTTGCGGGAAAGTTGAGGCCGACGACTTGGATCTCTCTCCCCGTCCCGCCTTCTTCATTCTTCAATCTGCCGTCTTGCAGTCAAGTCAAGCTACCAAGCCAACTCGACACCAAGAGCAAGCCAACGCCAAAGCATGAGTGAGATCGCCAAGAGCAAGGACATC
>JAADVL010000224.1:0-40133 GCA_023334995.1 Pythium sukuiense
ATCCGGCAGTTCATCCTGGACGAGTATGTGGATAGCGGCCGCGGCGGCGAGTGCAACATCATCTGTACGCAGCCACGTCGTATCGCTGCCATCGGTGTCGCGACGCGAGTCGCGCAGGAGCGGTGCGAGGACATCGCCGACGTCGTGGGTTACCAGATCCGAATGGAAGCCAAGAAGTCGGCCAGCACACGACTGCTCTTCTGTACGACCGATGTGCTGCTGCGTCGCCTTCTCACGGACCGCTCGCTGACTTCGCACGTGATCGTTGATGAAGTCCACGAGCGTAACGTCGACACGGACTTCTTGCTGTCGATTCTGCGTGATCTGCTGCCGCAGCGACCGGATCTGCGGCTCATTCTCGTGAGTGCGACGATGAACGCGCAGCTCTTCGTCGACTATTTCTCGACGATCTCCAAGACGACGTGCCCTGTGCTCGATATCCAGGCTTTACGTTCCCCGTGGAGAACAACTTCTTGGAAGATGTGCTGGCCAAGACGTCGTACCAAGTGCCCAAGAAGCTGCTCGTCGAGAAGCGCAAGAAACCCACGCGTGATGGCGCCGGTGGTGAGAGTGAGACCGCGAAGCCCGTGTCGGCGATGAAACCGGAGGAGCTCGTCAAGCTCATCGACGACTCGCGGATCGACTACGACCTGTGTGCACATGTCATCAAGTACGTCGCTGACCAGAACGATGCCATTGGAGGAAACGGCGTGATCTTAGTGTTCTTACCCGGCGCTGCTGAGATCAAGCGGCTCACCGAGATGCTGCGAGACCAAGCTGTGGGTGCTGCCATTACACGGCTCGCTGTCAGGCGCTGACCAAGCACAAGTGTTCAAGTCGCCTCCAAAGGGCAAGACGAAGGTGATCATCGCCACGAACATTGCTGAGACGTCGATCACGATCAACGACATCACCGCCGTGGTCGATTGCGGCAAAGTCAAGGTGATGGTGGAAGACTCGCAGCTGCGCCGCTCGCAGTCTGCTGGGCGTCTCAGGCAGCGTGTGACCAGCGTCGAGGCCGAGCAGGTCGTGTCCAGCCGGTACGTGCTACCGGTTGTTCTCTCGCGCTCGCTTTGCGAAGATGGAGGCCCAGCTCTCGGCCGAGATCCACCGCGTGTCACTCGAGCAGCTTTGTCTCCAGATCAAGAAGCTCGAGCTGGGACCGATCCGCAGCTTTCTTTCCAAGGCGATCGAGCCGCCCAAGCAGGAAGCCATCGACTCGGCGATGCAAGAGCTCATTGCCATCGCGGCGTTCAAGCCTGTGAACGAGGACGGCACGACCAGCATCCATGAGGAGGAAGTGCGACTCACGCCCCTCGGCTCCCACTTGGCGATGCTGCCTCTGGACGCTTGCATCGGCAAGTTCCCAATCTACGGCTCCATTTTGCGCTGCATTGACCCTGTGGCGACCATCGCAGCGTGTATTTCGAGCAAGTCGCCGTTTTTGCTGATGATGAATGACCAAGAAGCGAAGGATCGTCAAGACGCGCTCAAGAGAGAGCTCGGGGCCGGGTCCAAGAGCGACCACTTGCTGCTCGCTCGCCTGGTGCTGAACCGGTACGCGTCTCTCAAGGGTCAGAAGGCCAAGCGTTCGTTCTGTAAGGACTACGCGCTGTCATTTGATACGCTTGAGACCATCTCGGAACTTCGCTTGCAGTACTTGCAGCAGCTGGACGCCATCGGATTTTACGAATCGCACAAGCGAGAGGAGCTCAACGAAAACGCCGACTCGCCTCGCATCGTCAAGGCCGCCCTCTGTGCCGGACTGTACGCGAACGTGATCCAGGTCATGTACCCGGAGCAGAAATACTTCCAGTCTGCCCACGGCGTGCTCACGGAAGACCACGACGCCAAGAAGATCCGGTACTTCGTGCGAGCGGCGTCGGCTCCGCCAGGCAGCAACCAGCCAGCACACTTGGTGCCTCGAGAGCGTGTGTTCCTGCACCCGTCGTCGACCAACTTCACGCAGACGCAGTACGACTCGCCGTGGCTGCTGTACACGGAGCTCGTGCAGACCTCCAAGGTGTTTGTGCGTGAAAGCACGATGGTGAACCCGTACGCGCTGCTGCTGTTTGGTGGCCGTCTCGAAGTGCAGCACGAGAAGAACGTGTTGTGTCTTGATGACTGGATCCGCTTCCACGCCGTCGCTCGTATCGGCGTGCTCATCAAGGCGATCCGACGCAAACTGGACGAGCTGCTCACGCAGAAGATCGCGCAGCCAGAGCTCGACATCGCCAAGAGCGAGCTCGTCACGGCTATCGGCTTCCTGCTCAAGAGCGAAGGCATGTGAGCCTAGAGTAGAAGATAGATGCAATGGCCCACACACCTCAGGACTCGCTACGCAAAAGCTGTTCTACAATTCATTTAGTCAGTCTCCTGTACTCGTCTTCCCTTGTTCGCTGGCATCTTCTTATGCGAACAGTGTCTGCCAAATGGATGGCTTGACCCAGTTGTAGTCGTTCTGGCTCACAAGGTGCTGCGCCTGGTCGTGGAGAGTCTGGAGAATCGCTCGATGGCGTTCGGACAGGACGGGGAACTCGTTCTTGATGGACGCGCCACCGGAAGAGCCGCTGCTTCTCGCGTGCTGCTCCTCGAACTTCTTCTGGGCTCGTTCAATGTCGAATAGCGACGCAAAGTACTTGAGCTGCGTGTACAACGCCACGTCCGGGTACTCCATCTTGACCAGCGCACGGCAGCCCGGCGCAGAGCAAATGTTGCCGTTGCCACGCAGCGACTGCTTCTGCGTACGGGTCTTGCACGTCGCGTCAGAGCACACCACCCAGGCCTCGTAGTACTTTTTGGTGGCCTCGCGCGTCGCGATGTGGAGGCGGTTGGACAACACGGCCTGGAGATCGTCGCCCACGGTGCCGTAGATGCCTTCCTTGTCGTAACCCCAGAAGTCGGCCTTACAGGAAGGGTTCACACACACCAGGCCGTTGGCCCAGTAGTTCGAGCGGCTCGAAGCCCCCGTCTCGACGGACACCGAGTTGTAAACACCAGGGAACGGATTGGAAGCCTTGCATGCCTGGCACGTCACCTCGATCGTCGTACAGTCCTTGAAGCGGTCAGCATCGTTTTGCAAAACGCTCGGAATCGCGTCGTTAGCGTCATTCTCCTGGTCGTTACTGTGGATCGAGTGGGAGAACTTGGACGTGTCGAGGCCCAGGCAATGCGCGAGCTGCGGGCTCGACGTGCCTTCAATGTGGGCACACAGACGGTTCACAGGCGGGTGGATCTGCGACTCCAGGTACCAGTCCACGTCGATCGTGAGCTTGCCGTTCGCTCGCTTGACCTCATCTGGGTGGTACGCGCGACGACCCGAGCCAGGCTCCTCCTCACGACACAGCACGTATGGAATGTGGGAGCCGATGCCGATCGGCTGACCCTGAGCACGAAGTGCCAACGCGACTTGGACGTGGTACTGCTTGGCACGGTCCGGGTACTGCTCTGGCTGCTTGTTGAGACTCTTGGTGATGACAAACTGCTCAATTGGCTCCTTGCCGGAGCGGATACGTTCCGCGACTTGCTCGAGGTGCTCGTGGATAGTTTCCACCACATCGTCACGTGAGCTGCCCGACAGAATGAAGTCGAGAATCTCATTGCCGACAGTCTTGGAGATCACACACCAATCACGACGCACCATATCAAGACCCTTGACTTCTTTTTCGAACGACACGTCGCCGTTGCGCTCCTTGGTCACGAGCGCTGCGTACTTCTTCTTGTTGAGTAGCAAGATCGCCTTGAAGATGTAGTCCACTTCAAGCTCGAGCAAGCGGAAGTGTTTGTTACACTGAACTTGAATCTCACGACCAATACGCTTGGCGTCGTCCAGCTTGTCACTGCGCGAGTCAACCATGATGGAATCCGTATCACCGTAGATCACGTCGAAGCCACACTCTTGTTCGGCGACTTCCTTCGCACGCTGCAGCGTCTGACGACCAGTCGACGTGATAAGCGCGGCGATTGGCTTGGCGTAGAAGCGCGAGAAACGGAAACCCAAGCAACCGTACATCGAGTTGGCTGTCAACTTGATGGCCTTCTGACGAATGTCGAGACGGTTGGCCTTCTCCACGTTTCCCTGCTGCGTCTCGATCTTGAGCTGCTGCTTCACCTGCTTACGCGACTCGAGCAGACGCTTGATGATCGTTGGCAGCACGCCTTCTTCGCACGCACTGCTTGGCAACGGTGGGATGTCGGACTCGTCGACGTGCTCAGGTGCATCCTGGTCATCCAGCATATCATCGTCAGCAGCGTCTTCGACCTGAGCGTTAGGCGCTGCGACGGCCTTGGTCTTCTTGCTCTTCGACTTCTTGGACTTGGCGGAGGCGGCCGCATTTCCATCGTCGTCCAGTAGCTTGCGCTCGACGGTCGTGAAGCAAATGTTGTACTCTCGGATGATGGACGGGTACAGACTGTTGAAATCGAGCAGCACCACGAAGTTGTCGTACAGACCCTTCTTTGGGGCAAACACCATACCACCGGCGTAGCTTGCTTCCTTGCGGCGTCCGCCCTTGTCGCCGTCCGCCTTTTTGTTTCCAAACTTCTCCGGTACGATGAACTTGTGCTTGGAGCGACTGAACTCGTGCAGCAACAGATACTCGATACGCTCGGCTCGCTTGTTGGCTTCGAGTGTTCGTGTCCACAGGTACCCACACAAGTTGGCGAGCTGCTTGGAAAGCGGCAATACTTCGAGCTTGTGCATGAGCTGAAGTACGAACATGGCGTCGTCGAGCGTGTGGCGCAGGAACCGCACGAAGTTCTGTGGACCGCCGTGTAGAATCTGTGGAATGTCGTTCATCTCCACCTCCATGCGCCGCTTCTTGAGCTGTGACTGCACGAGATGCGTGAGCGAGTAGTTGCTCTGCGACGTGAGCAGCTCCTTGGATGACACGTAGGTATCAATGAACAAACGACCGTTGACCATGTCGTCCATGCGGTACTCGCTCCAGCCTTCACCGACGTTCATTGGCGTCAAACGGCCACGTCGCATGCGCGTGATCCTGGACCACATGCCTCCGAGACGGTAGTTCTCGACACGCGAAAGAAGCAGATCGAGCGTGTACTTGTGCAAGTTGTGGCCGACAATCACGTCCGGATCTTCTCGCTGGACGCGCGTCAAAAAGTAGTTGAGCATCGACCGCTCGTTGAACTCGATGTGAAGCGTCTCACTGTTGTTGTTGGTGACGCTGTTGAATCGCGGGTCGTTCTTCGCTTCCTCCACGTACTGAGCTGGGAAACTGGCGTTCGCGTCCAATGGGCGGATGAGCGTGAAGTGGGAAATGCTGTTCCGTTTCGGGGCTGCACCATCCGAGCTGACACCGCTCTCAGTAATTGCCGACAGAGCAACGATCTCGTGCTTACCCGTTGTCGGGTTACAGAACGTCTTCAAGCTCACACTCATGACGTTCAGTGGTGGCGCCGAAAGGCCGCTGCCTTGCATCGAGCTCACGTTCTTGGGGTCAAACGTCTCGTACTCCACGCCACAGAAGCTGACGTTTTCCTTCGTCGGCGCAACGTTCTTGATCTCGATCCAACCAGGACCGAGCATCTTGCGACGGATCAAGAAGTTCTCAAGAGGACGCGTGAGCGCACCAGTGATGCGACTGAAAGTGCGACCGCCACGGGAGCAAACGTCCGAAGGCGGGGCTGGGTAGCGAGCTGGGTACTTGACCTTGAGGTAGACGTTCTTTCCACGAGGCATGTCTGCCAGCTCAAAGGCGTAGTCACGTTCCACCAATTTGGTCTTGAATACCTCCTGGTCCTTCTTCACGGTAATACACGACGGGATGAGGATCTTGTGGATCTCCTGGTGCATCTCCATCCAGTGCTTCTGCTGCTTGTCCTTGGGAAGCTCCTTGAGCATGGCGTCTTCGTCGGCGAGCTTCGGCACGAGGTACATGTATCGGTCCAAGTTGTTCACGATAACACAGCAGCTCTTGTACACCGGGCCGTTGTCCACACCACCTGTAGGCGCCGTCTTGATCTTACCGATCAGATAGATCTTGCCCGGTCGGTCACGCACTTCCACCGCATCCATCCAGAACATTTGGATCGAGTCCGTGGACGTCACAACCTCCGCCTCCGCCTCTGGTGCCGTCGATTCTCCAGCTTGAGTCGCAGCAGTGGCATCGCCAACCTGCCACCACTCGGAGACTTCGTTCGAAGGCACATCGGCCAAGGGGCCGTCGTGGGTCTTCTGCATCGAGGCGGCCACTGGAGCCTGCGGCTTGGCTTCATGCGGTGCAGAGAGCGCTCGTGCCGTGGGTGCTGTGGTCTGAAGCTTCGCTTCACGTGCCTTACGCAGCAGAAGCTCGCGCTTGCTCAGCACGGGAGCCTTCTCTTCCTCCTGAGCTGTCTTGGTCTCGACCCTCGGGTCATGCTCGTTCTCTGGCTGCGCGCTGCCTTCATCGACCTCCACGGCTTCATCCGTAGCCGCATGATCGTCGTGGTCGTGGTCCTGCTCGAACGAGTGGTCCTCGTACGCGTCGTTGTTCATGTCGTCGTCCTGATGGCCACTGGCATCTTCATCTTCGTCCACGATCTCACGAACCAGCGCGCGCGACGACGACGCAGACGCACGCGCAGCACCAGCGCCGTACGCACTGAGGTTGCCGCTTGGCGCCGACGCGTAGTTGGATCCAGACGAGTAGGACACTGGACGCGCGTAGCTCGCCCGCGACTCGGTCGGGTTGCTCGTCAGATCATCCAGCATACTATCCAGATCGATATCTACACACAACACACAGGATCCATCCATCAGTCCTTCCCGTACTCACACAGCTCCACAGCATCCTCTCCATCCATCAAACGCACCTCGCTTCACATTCGCACGTGGTGGCTTGCGCGCACCAGCGCCGGCCGCGCCGCCGCCGGGCTTCTGTCCGGACGACGCCGAGAAGAACATGTTGGTGATCTTCTGCTCGCCGCGCGTGCCCAGCTTGGCGCGCTGCATCTTCTTGGCGCGTCTCGCGTACGAGCTGGAGAGCGCGCCGGCGCTGCGCTTCTTTCCGTTGGCGTCCACTTCGCCATCGTCTCCGTCGTCTCCGTCTCCGCCGCCGGCGCCGCGCTCTTCGTCCGACTCAAAGAACTGCTCCTCGCCGTCGTCAAAGTACCCGAGCGACGTGTCGTCGTTCTCCACGAACGGCAGCGCGTTGCGGCGCTGGCGCACGATCTCTTCGTACTCTTCCTCGGTCACGGTCTTGAACACCGACTCTTCCACGGGCTTGTAGGTCGCGATTCGAGAGCTCGCCGCCTCGCTGTCACCAGCACTTACGCCGCCGCCATCGCGCAGCCGACGGATCTCCTCCAGTGCGCTGCGGCGGCCTGTGGAGCTCGCACGAGAGCCTGCACCCGAACGCCTCGAGCTCATGATGAGGTCGGTCTATTTCGTGGTATGAAGGGACCCCCGCCACACCCTCGACGCGCGCCAACGTTCCCGCCAAAAACCGCGCCAACAAAGCCAACAAACCTTATCGACCTAGGTTTGTTGGAGATCCATTTTTTGCCAATCAATTTGAAGAGTTGAGTTGGATGCAAATTCGCCGACGAATTTCCAACATTTTCCAACCAAAAGCTTTAGAGGAAAGGCAGCAAAATGGCGTCGGCGATGGCGACGAACCGCCTGCGTAAGGAGTACATAGCCCTGCAGCGCAAGCCCGTGGAGAACATCGTGGCAGCGCCGCTCGAGAAGAACATTCTGGAGTGGCATTACGTCATCACAGGAACCAAGGACTCGCCGTACGAAGGCGGGTTTTACCACGGCAAGCTCCGGTTTCCGCCAGAGTACCCGATGAAGCCGCCGTCCATCATGATGATCACGCCCAACGGACGCTTCGAAGTGAACCGCCGTATCTGCCTGAGCATGTCGGACTTCCACCCAGAGACGTGGAACCCGCTCTGGACAGTCGGCTCCATCCTCACGGGACTTTACTCGTTCATGGTGCGTTAGAGTTGCATCTGATGCTTGCTGGAAGTCGGTTACTGATATCATCGATTCATGCATGTAGCTCGACAAGGAGATCACGACCGGTGGCATCGAAACCACTGATGAACAGGTACGAACTAGGTTTGACGTTGAAGTCGGCCGCTGAAAATTGACCTGACCATGCCGATTGATCTCTACAGAAGCGCGCATTTGCCAAGGACTCACTCGAGTTCAACTGCAGCGACAAGATCTTCTGCGCGCTGTTCCCAGAAGTCGTGGCGCTTCGAGAGCAGTCCTAGAGCAGCATTGCTCGCAGCTTGCCGATCCATTCTACCTGTAAATGCATGTACTCCTTTGCGTTAACCCACAATCCACGCATGTGGTCCACACGAGTAGGCTTCCGGTTTTTGGAGGGAACGTGGCTCTCCGTTCTGGCCCATTTCCGCACTTTCCGCCACCCCTCCGATTATTCCGCAGTCGAAGAGCTCATTGTCGATCGCCACGAACAGCGCGTCTCTGCGTCGTCTCCAGCGCCCGGACGCGTGGCCGCCTGCTTGTCCTACGATCTCCTTCCTCTAAGAGACATACCCACGGAGCTCCTCAGCTCAACAGCGTTTTCGGTGAAGAGCTACCGACCGAATCACGAAGCACCATGGCGTCCGCGATGGCCACGAAGCGCCTGCGTAAGGAGTACCTGGCGCTGCAGCGCAAGCCCGTGGAGAACATCCAGGCGCTGCCGCTGGAGTCCAACATTCTGGAGTGGCACTACGTGATCACGGGCACGAAAGAGACGCCGTATGAAGGCGGCTACTACCACGGCGTGCTCAAGTTCCCGCCCGAGTACCCGATGAAGCCTCCGTCGGTGATGATGATGACGCCCAACGGACGCTTCAAGACCAACCAGCGTCTCTGTCTGAGCATGTCGGACTTCCACCCGGAGACGTGGAACCCCATGTGGTCCGTGAGCTCCATTCTCACGGGATTGTACTCGTTCATGGTACGTGCATGTGAGAACGAGCCTCTTTATTGATACACTGTGGACTGACTCCTCCCCTGTTTTTCATGGACAGCTTGAAAGCCAGCCCACGCTTGGTAGTATCAACACCACGGATGTACAGGTGCGTTATGTATTCTAGTGACGTTTGATTGAGTTCTGGACGCTGACTGGGTTTGTGATGCCACAGAAACGAAAGTACGCCGCACAGTCGCTAGAAGCCAACAGCTCCAGTCCCGTATTCCGGAAGCTCTTCCCCGAACTCGTCGATTTGTACCACAAGCAAGTCGCCGAGCAAGAGGCACTCAAGCTCAGTGCACAGCAGGCTGAAGAAGCCAATGGCGACGGCTCCGGAGCCCAGGCGATGGCGGCCACTGGAGGCCTCGGGCCTCTGGCGAACGCTGTCGCAAAGGACAAGAACACACTGCAAGAGCATACGTTAGCGACGTATGGCGGTGTCGGGGCCCTGATGCTCGCTATGATCGCGCTCTACTTCTTCTCTTGAGAGTCTCCTTCCGTTGGAGTTTACCCACATACGCGCTGCGTTTGTTCAATAGATTAGTTGTTATCCAGTCCGGTTGGGTTGATTTCCTAGTGCGGTGGCATGAATTCGCCTCGTCGTCTGGCGGCCGCGTCTTCTAGCGGTGCGGCAGGCCAAACGCTTTCAAGCATTGCGAAAAAGTGGGTCGACGAGCGCCGCATTTCCGTCGCATGGGCGACGAAGCGCCGAGTGTTCTCCAGCATCTCCGGGTCGAGAGTGCCAACGGTTTCCGTTGAGCTGGACGTTGCTACGCTAGAAGCCGACGGCTTGCGACCACGTGAAGTTTGCTGAATGGACGCCGCCACTGTTCGCTTGGTCTCGTCGTAGTGGTGGGCGTCAATTACGTACTGGCTCGGGTTCCACAGGTCGTAGAGGCTGCGCTGGCGAAGCAAGTGGACAAGCGTGTACCCGGCAAAGTACACGCCTTCGCCGAAGATTTCTCGGAAGCATACAGAGTTCCCTTGACCCGATGGGCAGCAGCTCAAGTACTCGAGAGCATTCCACACCAGGTAGAACGCAGACGGTTTCTTGTCGAGCTCCTCAGGGTTCGTGTCTTGGTCCGCTCCCCATTGCTTGATGAGCTCCGTGTCATAGAGGAACGAGTCAAGACGCCGAAGAACATGCACGAACAGGTCTTCATGAGTCGTAGCCATGTCGCTGTGGCTATTGGACCACTGAGTTGCCTGCATACGACGATCAGGATTAGGTTCGAACACAGTTGGGTGATGCAAGACATCGTCGTACCTTGACCTCGTTGATGAGCTGAACAGCGAGAAGTGTGTTGCCAATGACTCGAAGACAGTGGAAGACATGCGCCTCGAGCTCTTTGGAGTCCATCATGTGCTTGAACTTGCTCTCGAAGAAGCCGTAGCATCCTACAAAGCCATTTCCATCAGCTCGTCCGACAAAACATCACCTTCAGCGAATCTCATCTATACCTTCGGTACGGTAGAGCAGCTTGGGATGACGATAGGGCGGAATCGCAGCCCCTAGAACCGGAACGAAGAGGTGCATGACTTCCTCAATCTGCACGAGATATGTTACATTCATCCTCATGACTGCTGTAGGACAATAACGCTGACCACGCACCTGACACGTAATCGTATCCACGCAGTCTTCGACCAGCTCCACGATATCCGCCTCTGATAGCAGAGAAACCATCGCGTCCATGTGCGGCAGTCTGCCCAACCCAAACGTGACTGTCAGATCAGCTCCATTGTTCTCTTGAGTGTCAGTTCATGAACCTGATTAACGTACCCAACAAAGCTTCGGTAAGGTTGGTGCATGACTTCGAATCCCACGCGGCAGTCTCGATCCAATCCCACACCATCAAGTAGCTTCCGAGAGCTTGCGACTGCTTGGTCTGAACTCAACGATCGACCGGCGACTTCAACTGATCGTCCTTTTCCCGCCCCTAGACGCAGCTCTATCGGAAGAGGCGTTCGGAAGAAGCGACGCGTGCGTGCATTGAAGCCAAAATTGACGGCAAGATCCTGTGTGATCGCACTGGAAGCCATCCTTTGAAGCCGCGTCGTCACTGCCTTTCCTGCGGTTTCTTGGTCTCGCGGATGCAATATTCCGGTGACTTTGGTGGACCTAGAAGCCTCTCTCCACATTGATTTGAAGGAGTCGAGTACGAAGAACTCGCTTAGTTGTTCGTGACTCGATCGTAGTACTCGAACGAGATCCACTGTTGCCACAAACATTGTCGCATCCGTTCTGATCATCTTGTTGACGATCGAGCCGAGGTCTCGCATGTAGCGCATGTTCAGATTACCACCAACCAGTAGCTTCACGTCGCACACCTCATCGAGCACAGTGATGTGACGCAACGACGACAGAGTGTGGAGATCCGTTAGTGATGACGACACCGTCGACGTGTTTGACCCGTCAAAACCGGTATTCGAGGCTTGGAGTCTCGATAAACACTCGCTTCCGATGAAGGCTCGCGCATGCTCGCTCTTCGCAGCTCCGTAAACGAAGTCCGCAATAACGTACACGAGATGATCGAAGAAGAGCTTGGCCTCGGCGAGCACCTCGTTGTACACGAACACCTGCTCGGCATTTTGTAGAGCGCATTTCGCGGCATCTCCGTACAACTCGAGCAGGGAAAACACGGACGTCGCCTGGAATCGACTGTGGCCTTGCATCACGCCGCGCTGGAGTATGAGCCAAGGCAACGAGCCGTCGACTGGGAGTTGCGGAGACTTGGCGATCTCTAAAAAGACCTCACGAAAGAGCAGCTCCGGAAATTCGCTCAAGTCAGCCACAATCTTCTCGTGGTCTAACAGAAGTGCAAACTCCGCTGATTGCAAGTAGAACTGATGCAGTGCTTCGATATCAGAGCTGTAAACCGCATCCAGGGGTTAATAAATGGGATTCATGAACCAAAGTTGGCAATGACACCGCACCTTTTCAGTTCGCGATGGAATGCAAAAATACTGGTTTTGGCCTCCAGCTCCCCGCTCGTTCGTCTTGCGTAGATTGCACCCACAGCCGTCCTCAGCATGTCTAGCTGTGATCTCGTTGGTGGTGTCGATCGCTTTTTTAGGTCTGGTAGTTGTCGTTCGCGCCGTCGCTTCTTGTAGTCATCTTTCGGACATTCATCTCGAATCCAGTCGCCACACTGTGGACACACCGAGATATGTTGGTCACACTACCATCGGGAGGTTAACTAGCATCAGAGCACGTACGAGTAACCGAAGTTCGTGAAAATGCTTGATACTGGCATGCTTTTTCTTGTCGGCTCGATGCAGAATCGGCACAAGCGTGTGCTGAACAAACTGTTGAACGTGCGAATACACGTGGATACGGATGCACGCTATGACTTCGACGACGTGCTCCGCCAGGGTGTGGGCGACAGCTTTGATTGTGTGGATGATGTCCACGATTGCAGCACATTCGTCCGGCTCAAAATTGTGAGTGATCACGCGCTGATACTCGAGCCATGGACTGTCTAAGGATACGCCCATGTGCTCGAGCTGATCGTCTGTCTTGGGGCGCTACAAAAGCAAGCGGATTTCACTCAATTTGCTGCCATTTCAGCAGGTCAGACTCGTCAGCCAGTACCTGATACTTTGTCGACAAGAAGAGCTGCAGACTCGTCTTCCAATCGCTCATGCATCGTATGCCTTCACTCGTAAGCTGAGCAACCGACGACGCTGTTTCCTCCGTGATTTTTCGAGTTCCCGCTTTGCGAGCCTGAAGCAAAATCACTTTCAGTGAGTTTGTCACCATAGAACGAGGGAGGCCGCGTGGCTTACCTTGTTGATTGCAAACGTTAGCCGAGGCAGAAACTCGCTGCAATCCTTTTTCGCTCGTCGCACGGTTCTAGCCAAGTCATAAGCCGAATCCCATTGCCTGTCTGCAGTCAGTGACGCTTCCGGCTTCGCGCCACTCAATTCATAAATCGGTGCCATCGGCTTGACACACAGATCCGCAAAGACTGGAACGACAGGAAATCGGCTGACCACTTTGGCTGTCTACCATCACAATGGTTACCGACCGCCTTGCTTAAACAGGTTGAACACATTTTTAAGCATACCGCATCAATGAGCTTCTTGCCAGCGCTGCTGAAGCCACTGGAGCTACCACCCAGTGGATCCGCATTCAGCACGGCTATCAGGCACGGCAGCACACGGATGTACTTGAACTTTTCGCGTGGCAGCCGGCATCGATCCCCTTCCAAGTGCTCGAGACACTGCTTCACCAACAAGAACACAACTTGGTCGTATCTACCAGCGGAATCGCAGCAGTCAACTTCAGTTATAGACACTACACACAACTTAATCACGGTAACGTACCTCTTGACGCTCGTGAGGTTATGGCGCAGGGAGTCCCAAATCGAGCTCTTCGACTGCACCGTGTTCCCCACAAACTCTTGAAGCCGCTGGATCTCTTTCGCGACATTATCTGGCTCAGAGATGTCTCCTTTGACATGCTTGAATGCTCTAACAGAATGCGAGTCAGGCCACGTGCGAGTACTCTCTCGATAGAGACACCAATGCGATACCTTTTGAAGAGCGAGAAGTCGTTCCGCAAGCTACTCTTGGTGTCGTGGAGCTGATTCATCTGCAGCACAATGTCCATCACATCCAAAATGCTGTCCAGAAGCACGTCGGGGATCACGCGATGCGTGTTTTCCTGTGCTGCGATGCGTTGAATCGTGTCGCTCAGCAAGCCCACAGTCTGAGAGCAGTAGTCGCACAGATTCCTAAGCTTGGCGACCTGCGGCTGCAGCACTACCAACATCAGAAACACAGCGGATCATCGTAAGTACTTAAACCGTGGACACATCGTATAACAGAGCTTCTCACCGTCGTACACGCCGCCGTAGTACCGCAGCAGCTTGGCGACTTCACTTGCCTCAGTTGCCAAAGGAGGCGGCGGAGGAATCGCACTCGCGCAGCCTCTCGCGAAGTAGATCTTCATGAACAGCTCCCTGCCTTGCTCGCTGTTTCTCTGAAGCTGTCGCACGACCTTCATTTCGTCGGCAAACATGAAGCCGAGTGCATTTTCATGCGAAAACTCGAATTGGGCTTCTGGAGGCGCCACGCACAGCTCAATTGCCAGCTCCGTTTTGGGGCCTGGAGGCTCGTACGCGGCGCAGGAGGAGAGAAAGAACTCCCGCAACGTATCCGCGCACGAACCGAACTGCTGGACGCCGTGTGAGGTCGCCAAGAGAGCCGCATTCCGCGTCGACGCCATGATGCTTGTGGCGTTCGGCCACAAGTCGCCAACGGCAACTCTTCAAGATTGAGAAATGCGACGAGGACACTTGTACCTCTGTTGGTAGTACAAAGAAAGTATTCGATTACAAAGGTAAATGGTGTGCACCACGTGAACTTTGGAGTGTGGCGCCAAATCTCCATCCAGAAACATCCTTCATCGACCATGATGATCGGCAACAATGTAGCGCGCATTACGGCTCGCGGTGTGCGCATGGCGGCCACTACACGTAGCAAGAATGTCCACACGATGAAGCGCATGAATGTGCCTTCCAGTTCGCAGCGATCGATCTCCGTGTCGGCTATGCGCATGCACGGCAAGCACGACCATGACGACGACCACGACTTCGTGCCCATTGGCAAGAACGCTAAGAGCCCCATTGTGCACTCGTCCATTGACCACAGCCACGACCACAGCCACGACCACGCGCACAACCACCACCATGACGATGACCACTCGGACGACGACTCAGATGAAGACGACGAAGACCTCGCAGACATGGTGGACACTGTCGCCGTCGGCCCGTCGGGCACCGAGTATGGCGGCCCGCAGCGCGGCGGCCAGTTTAAGGAGCCCACGCGCTTCGGCGACTGGGAGCGCAAAGGACGATGCAGCGACTTCTAGACGTACATGTAATACACCCTCCACCCGCCTTTAGATTCTGCGTCACTTACCTTTCGATACAGCGCCATCACCACGCCACTACGGCGCTCTCCATTCACGGGATAAGATGCCTGAGTCAAACATACCGGTACGAGTCGCCGGTACAGTATTCTCCGCGTTGCGTCGTGACTTATCGCGACTGGTCGCATGTTCTCACTGACGCCAGTGGCGTGGCGAGGCGTCATCACACAAGCAGGCGTCGTTGCTTCGGAAACCAATGGGAGGAGGACGACGGCGACGCTCCATTCTCCATGGCAACGGACGGACGCATGATGAAGGAATGAATGCCCATCCAACCCAACGGCTTCGATCTTTCCACGACTGTTCTGCTGCTGGAACAAAAAAAGAATGGATCCTGTGGAACTGAATGTTTTCTCGCACGGGTCTCCTGGGTTGAAACTTGAAAGGCCTGATTGTGGAGATGGTTGCAGGAGCGTCTGCACGACTCATCATTCCGCTTCAGCAATGGACCAGCACTTCATGAGACTCTCATGATGAGAGTGTGCCAGCAATATCTGTACCGGTACCGGTACAGTTTTGATGGCGGCGCGAAAGCTATGGTGGATCCTCTGGTGGGAAAGATCTCGTTGAAGGCAGCTGCGTCTAAAATGACTCCTGCCACTTCACGCACGCCCGGCCTTTGTGGTGGTTCCCACGACAGGAGCAAACTGTTGTGTCCCATTGCCTCTATGAACGCATACTCCGCCTATTCTAGATCGAAGGGCATTCGATGGTCGATCGTTGAATTTATACACCGAGAGCTCCGCAGCTGATTTCTACCCAAACGATCCTCTTTCCTCTATGCTCAATTTCCGCAATATGGGTATTTGTATGCCGTAGATGAATAGGTCTACCCACGAGATCACACCCATCAATTTTCCCCAACCGTGGGGTGACGGGACCAGAGCGAGAGTGTGTGTGATTCGCGAGCCAAATTCTTCCCTCGGCTCACTCTCGAACTGGCGACGCCCCGGCAACCAACAAACAACCAAGAGACCAACCAGCATGGACAAGGTGCAGGTGTACGTGGACAAGTGGTCGAAGGACCTGGAGAAGTACGTGGTGCTGCAGAAGGCGCAGGAGGCCACGGGTGTGGAGAAGCTCTACCTCGTGGTGGGCGCCTCGACGCTCCTCCTGCTGCTGCTGCTCATCGGCTTCGGCGCCGGTCTCATCTGCAACCTCGTCGGCTTTGTGTACCCGGCGTACGAGTCGTTCAAGGCCGTCGAGTCTGAGTGCAAGAAGGATGACGTCCAGTGGCTCACCTACTGGGTCGTGTACGCCTGCTTCAGCGTGCTCGAGGTCTTCGCCGACTTCCTGCTCTACTGGATCCCATTCTACTACGCGTTCAAGCTCGGCTTCCTTCTGTGGCTGTTCATGCCGTCGACCCAGGGCGCCTCGTTCCTCTACACGCACTTCCTGGCGCCATTCCTGAAGGGCCAGGAGTCCCGCATTGACCGCGCCATGAAGGAGGCTGTCAACAGCAGCGGTGCCGTCATCGCTGACATCACTGGCGTTGCCAAGGACATCGGCAAGGACGTGTCGAAGGCCGTCGCTGCCAAGATCGTCGAAGGCTCGCTGTCGTCGCCACCTAAGTCGCCGAAGTAAGCTCGTAGTGAGCATGCTGTCGTGCGCTTTCTCGGCCAGTTGTATAGATTGAGATCGATCTCGTTTTCTAGTGAAGGTCTCGCAGTAATACACGTTTGGCTGGCTTTTAGCTGGCTGGATGAAACTCGCTTGTTGTTGCATCAATGTCACGCATTCTTCGCAAGTCTGCCAATGGAAACGACTGACAACGGAACTCGTCGCGGCGTGGTGGGTACGTCGACAGCAGTGCGTCGAGTGATTTTTGCGATTGCCTCCTTGATAGCTGCGCGGTCCCCTTTGTCTGAGTCAACAGTTGTATCAGTCAGAGATCTCACGTGGCGTGTAGCCATATCTTGCCAGCACATGTCAACCTTTGGCGCGTTGAAGTTGCTTTGTCAGCAGCCGGTCGTATGCTTCTCGGATCTCTCCGTTGTTGGCGTACGAAGTCGCTCTATGATATTTGGTCAAACGTTGATCGTTGGTAACGCTGCAAGGAGGGGCGTGATCGAATACTTTGAGTACCTGTCGACAGATCGGATCGCTGCGCGAAGGGCAGGAGCCTGTATACGTGTGAGACAAGGCCGCTGCGAGTATGATGCTGATCAACAAACGTACGGATAGCGCGGCGAAGAGGAAGAGGAGTCGCAATGCATCCAGACATCGATGCTCCGAGTCACACTCCTCCGTCAAAGAAAGCTGGAGCTGGTCCAGCTACAATACGAGGCGCTGTTAGAATGTTCTTGAGTTGATCGCCAAACAGACAACAAGCCACTCACGGCGATGGAATGCTCACAGAGCAGATCGATGAGTTGTTTGGCGACTTCCAAAGCGACGCCTTTTGATCGGTCCTGACTCACCAGCGCAAAGTAGATCTCTGCATGGATTCGTCAGCGGGTTGAAATTGAAACGCTGATAGAGGATCGACGCACCAAATACTGTTGTCGTCATCTTCGTTGCCGGTTGCTTTCGAGAGTAGTTCCTGAAGAAGCGCTGTGCAATCGAGCTGATCGTCACACCTCCGAAGGTTAAGAAGATCCCAAACTCATGCAGACGATCATCACCTGTCGCAGTTCACAAAGCGTCACTTCGTGAATAGTTGAGAAACTCCATCAATCCCCAAGTACTGACGCAGTTGGCCTTCGAGGACGAGAGACTGCAATCGCTTCAAGACGTGGCCCAAGAGAGCTTCACTCGTGGTTGGCCGGCTTAAGATGGAGTAGACGGTGTTAATCGCGTGTTCTTTATCTGCTGATGGCTTCAACGTCGACTGGAGCGTCGCCCACACGTCCAAGCACGTAATTCGAACATTGATTGCTTCGTGGTCGTCTGTGGCGATGTCGATTATACGGCTAACATGCTCTGAGCAAAACGTGGGTTAGATACCTCCACCACTGTAGCTCATCTGGGAGAGAGAATTCACCGTCAGCGACTGCCTGCGATACTTCTGCATTGATGTTAGTGACATTAAATCTGCCGAATTCTCCAAACCCGCGACGTACTCATGAACTCTCCAAGCGTCCAGATCGCTGCCATCTTGGCGTCGACGTGTTGGCCTGAAAAGCATACATGTGAGACCCTGAGGGGTGGCCTCGGTATTTCAAAAATGTGGACCCACTCGTCTTGATCACTCGATTGACGAATGGAAGATATGCAGAGAGTAATCCGTCGGAGATGGATAGATCTTTCGCCTAGAAAGCAGGAATCAGTGGAATGGGAGGAACCACACCTCTTATCACTCACGTACATGCTTGATGCGAGTTTTCAAAGCAACTGAGTCTTTGAAGCTGTCCATGTAGTCGCTCTGCTCAGCCGGATGGTTTTCTTCTTCGGCAATATCATCGTCCCCACTGGGTTTGCTTGCTCGTGCTTGCAGCTTCGCAACAAATGCTGCGTTCTCGCAAGCAACAACTCCAACAAGCGTTAAGAATGCCACAAGCTTGCGCCGGCATGAAAAAGCTTCATCCTGCCACGATCCATAGACTCAGTTCAGCAGGAGTGACCTCATTTTTCATGCGGATACTTACCTGGCTGAGAGCGAGGCAGAAGTAAGCCTTCTTCTGCGGGCTTTGAAGTTCGTATACCAGCTTCACCGCTTCTCTGCATGGCATATCTCTTCAGTACTTCAGCCACGTATAACTGTGGTAGAGAACATACCTTTGCACTCTGTGACTTGACACAAGGGAGATCAAGATATCCTGAATCGCATCTTCAGCAACCCCTTGGGTCCGCTTTGTCTTCATCATTTCGAGTATGAGCCGAACTGCACGCAGTGCGATCGCAGCATCATACTCCATCCATTCTTGGTCAGGATGGGCATCGAGGAATGCAGCGCGCATCTGCTCATGCTCGTTAGTCACCATTGATGGACGATATCTCCCACGTTCATCTTACCTTCAACACTCGAAACGATGTGCTCAGTAATGCGCCAACAGTGGATGCCGTCGCACTGAGAGGAGACACTCGGAGAATTGACGAGCTGAGAAGGAGGCATCCGTTGACTTCCCTTGGTATGTTGGTTTCTTCAGTCCACGTGGTCAGCACTTTAAGTGCGTGGCTCAATGCGTGAGTTATGAAACTGTCTCCGTCACTGTCCTTGTTTTGCGTAGACTGGATACAGTGAGCATATACCCGATCGATGACTTGTTCGAAGCTCGCAATGGTGTCGAAATCAACACTTTCGGCGAGGTTCTGAAGCTCGTGATCTGAATGCTCCTTGTCTTGGGCTCCTAAGCGCTCTGCAAATGTGGTCGAAACCAGCTCTTGTCCGCACTTGTCGGCTGCCGCGAATGCAGTGAGTAGCAGTTTTGGAGGAATTGGATGACACGATCTGGACAGCACCACTTTTGCGTCTTGCACCCAACTGCTTGGGAAGAATTTTCCACTTCGCGCCATGGTTGCGAGTAGGAACTCTTGGACACTTCAAGGGGATATACAGTCATTAGTCAAACGATCGGAGCTGTCGCACACGTCGAGTGTACCTGTTGTCGATGATGTTGGCGTGTGTCGATGTACGATCTAGAGCAAGTACTTTGAGTGTTGCTACACCGACCACCTTCTTTGGCTCAGTCATGAGAGTGTCGCGAGCGATCTCCATCATACGCTTCCGCTCCGAAGCACCCACGCGGCTCATGATACTGAGGAGAATTCTCCATGCGAGGGCGCGGAGGCTGCAATCGGGATCTTCAATGGCACTGCAGAGTAGCTTCTCGACGACCTTCTTGTCGATCAATGACATGACCGAGAGGCTAACGCCGACCGTTTCAAGGGCAAGTCGTCGATAGCTCGAATCTTCATCTCGTTCAGAGCACACACCCTCGACTTCTTCCCCAAGTAGCAGTGCCAACTGCGGGCGAGCGCTCAGGAGCTCGCCCAGTAAGCGAGTCCAACTAGCTTGACTTTTGCACTTAGTGAGAATGACTCTTGAAGTGACAATGGCATCCGCGACTGTCACATTGCGTAACCACTCCTTGCAGAATTCGATCGCGCAACTCCTCCCTTTAGGAGCAGCCGTAGGGGCAGCCACAGACGCCATAACTTCACCGATATGAAGCTTCAACAGCTCACACAGTCGCACTGCAGCTTTCTTGTCTCGAATGGGAACTGACATGATAAGGAACGCCACCAGTCCCTTGATCATCGGATAGATGCCGACTTGATCTCCTCCGCTGACATCCAACATTTGCATCACTGCCAAGCTCTTGATCACATCACCAGTTGACGCTGCAGCAACTGCGATCGCCTTCGATGATGCGTCAAGTTGACTTAAGCGCCCGATGATGCCACACAGCACGACCCACAGTATCGACGTTGCTGTCGGAACACCTTCAATCATCCAGTTTCTTTCTCGCGACGACGTGATGCATCGCAGGACGCCCTGCAGCTTGCGCTCGAGCACGCCAACATCCTTGCTCTCCTTTAGCGTGCCCAATAGTTCCTACAAGAGCAATCAGCAGCAGCTTTAGCACACGTTTCTCGTTGACATCCAGGCAATTCTCACTAACTTTGACTCCTTCGATCGCTGCTGCGGGGCCCACACCGCGCGTCTTCGCACACACGTTCTCCTTCACCAACCGGCGATGCGCCGCCTCCAATACTGCCGCATCCATTGTCGCCAGCCTCTCATGGAAGCCGTCATCCAGCGGCGCTAGCATCTCCGCGCTCATCCTTCTCGTCCTCGTCGATCGAAGATTGAACCAACTTTTCCGCCCCAACTTTGCTTCAACCAGAATGCTGGTCATCTCCTATGATCGTTTTGATTAGACAAAATACAGACCAGCGGACTGCATTGATTGGGCAAAATACGAAGCTTGGCGACATGGCTGAGCCATGTTGCCAACCTGGACCATGATCCTGTGGTGATGAATCGAATGGAATTGTGTGTATGGTATTGACTCTATAGGGTGGCAAACGGTTGCAACTCGACGTCTTCGACCATGCCGGCACCGAGGTGCTGCATCTCGGCCAATGCCTCGAAGATGTTGGGGATGGCATTCGCTCGCGAGCCGCTCTCTCCGTTGATGGCGACGTCGCCATCATCCTCCGAGGTCTTGGGCAGTGGAAGCAGGGCATTCGACGAGATGGCACGGAACTTGGTTGGTAGGAACGCCAGTGGCTTCCACGTCAAGAGGATCTCGCTCGCGTCCAGGCCATTCATGAAGAACAGCGCCAAGTGGCCGAACTTGCGGTTCAGGTCGTTCAGGAGCTGATGCACGGGGTCGAATCCGACCATCACTGGCACGGCCGTGAGGTCCATGTTCTTGTACACGTGGGCCGTGTACGCATGCTTCCTGCCCGTCGCCTCAATCTTCATTCTCTTGGTCGGCAGCTTATCCGTGCTAAGCGTGAGCTTGGCATCAAAGTCGGACGAGGAAGCTGTGAACGCCACCTTCCAGCCAGAGCTAGAGGCGCCAGTCGAAAGCCACTGCGTGAGCGCGTCGGACGAAATCTTGGCGAGAGAGACCAGACGCTGCACGACGACCTTGTCCGGCGTGAATCGTGTCCAGCTTGATAGACAGTCCATGTCTTCGTAGTCGGCAGCGACGAACATGCCTGGGTGCGTTGCTGGGCTGCTGTTCGAGGCCTCGAAGCGACGGATGATCTCACGCTGCTTCTCGTCGTCCAGCGTCGCGTTCAGATCGACGATCAGTGGCGACTTGTGCCAGTCGTAGCCCGACACCAGCTTCAGGAAGCGCAGGAAGCCGGACAGGATCGAGTGAGGCATTGACGTAGGCGTCGCTGTGACGAAGCCGTAGGCCACCAGCAGCTCAATGGCTTCCACACGCAGCACATTCGACATGAAGTTGTCCGCGAGCCAGCGCTGAGCGAGACGGACAGTCGGGCCGAACGATGTGTTCTTCGTGTGAAGCGCGTGGATGGTGTTGGCGTGGCGGGAGAGGTACTCAGTCTGCTGCTTTGTCGCAAGGTACTCCGGCGAGCTGACAAGAGCCGTCTTCTTCAGACCTGTAGCACCAGTGACAACGGCCAGTTCCTTCTCGCTGTTAATCTGGATGCGGAAGACATAGCCGTTCGTGAACACGTCGACGCAGTCAACGGCAACTTCACAACGGAGGTGGTGACGGGTCTCCAACTCGTGCGCGATCAGCACGTAGAAACCGGTCTTGGCGTGCTTCAGCGCATCCTTCTCGCTTGGCCAAGCGGACGAACGCTCAAACTTGACCTGCAACAGCAGTGGCTCAAGCACAGTACCAACCATGGGCATCGGAGCCGCTGACTTCTTCTCTCCCTTCGAGTAAGCAAGCGGGTGAGGCTGGACTGGGAAGAGACCAGTGTAGCGGAAAGACGGGTGCACGGGCATCAGATCGGTGACCTTGAGAGGCAACGATTCCAGATCACGGAAGGTCTTGGCGAAGTTGTTGAAGATGACCCACAGATTGGAGACCGAGTTCATCGTCGACTCGAACGTCGTTCCGGAAATCTTCTTGGTTGACACTGACGTCACGTGTTCCTCGACATCCAATGCGGCATACAGCGAAGCATTCGATGTTCGGATGTGCTCGCTTGACACGACGTGTGGGCAGTGGGCAGGGACAATGTATCGAACAATCGCCTCCAGCACAATGTGCTTGTTGTCGGCAGGAATTTCATCCCACACGACGGCTTCAACGATCGCACCATCCTTGAACCGACGAAGCTCCGACTTCTGCTTCCAGAACCGACGGAACACCACGCTCGCTTCCTTGTCATCGGCAGCTGGTCCCTTATCAACGATGCGCCACGCGTTCTCAGGGTCAATTCGCAAGCCAAGAGCGACCTTTCGTCTCGTTGGGAACGACGACTCCGTCAACGACCACTCATCGCTTTCGCGAATGAACGGACGTACGACAGTCACACGGTCAGTCATCGCACGGCTGACGACGCTCGCGAGCTTGCGCATCCAGAATCGCTCCAGGCCCTGGTCATTGATCTGGCGCTTCTCTTCAACGGTGTATGTCTCCTCATCGGCATCGTCGACCTTGGCAGGAGCAGGGAACCAAAAGTACTGGTCGTATCTTGTCCAGAAGTCGTTCTTCTTGATGAACAGCGCGTTGAAGTCGTCCATCGATCCCTGCTGCGCCATCTTCATTCCATCTTGGGCAGCGTTCTGGAGCTCAACCCACGCATCGTGCGTCAGACGAGCAAACAGGTTCAGGCGTCCGGACGAGTCCAAGAACACGACATCGAACGCAGACTGGAAGACCTGAAGACCCGCTGGGGTCAGCGTGACACCACCTTCAGTAGCTGGGAATTGCAAAGGCTCCTTCTTGATGTCGTGGCTGGCAATGAACTGCAAAAGCACCTTAAGCATCAAGTCCGACGGCGTCTGAGCCGTGATGCGCTTCTTCGTGTAGAGATACAGCAGCAGCATCGAGACCAGGAATCCATTGACCGAGTCAAGCGCCTTGTGGAAGCCACGCTGACGTACCCACACCTTTGCAAGCACGCAGGCTTCGGCAAACTGTGTGGACTCTGACAGCGCAGCGTGCAGCTCACGCGTGTGCTGGCGAATCATCATGTCCTCCAGGATTGAGTTGTTGTAGAACGGAGTGCTGCACTGCATCATCTCCTCTTCCGACATGTTGGGGTCGTGACGAATGTTGTTGCGGGACGGCGCCAGCTTGGACAGCTTGAACAAATCGCTTGAGATCACAGGAATGATCCGGATGCACATCTTCGAGAGCTTGATGTTGTGCTCTTCGAGGTGCTTCGGGTTTACACGCAGCACGCCAATCGGCTTGTCATAGTCTCCGTTGAAACCAGCAAGCGACACCTTGCTGAAGAGCTTGGACTGGCTCTGCAGCTCAGCCAGCAGCACACCGAGGTACAGGTTGCGCTTGTCGAAGTATCGGTAGTTGGCAAAGTCCTTTGGGAGGAAGCAATCGGCTGGCATCTCGACCGTGATGTCCACCGTGAAGGTGCCGTATTCCGAGTGTGAGCTCTTGCGTGCAAACGCCATGTTCTTGAGAATGAAGCTGCCGACGACATCGAGACGCGCAGGCTTCTGGAAAGGCAGCACGATCTCCTTGCGCTTGACGTGGTTGCGCACCGGCAGCCCGCTAGCCTGCAGCGCCTCCTGCGTGACCTGCTGCTCGCCCATTGCGTCGAAGATGTTCTTGATCTCGAACAGCAGCGCCTGGAGCCCCGCCGACGACTTGGCGCTCGGCTGGCTCTGCACGGCACTGAGCAGCTCATCGATCTGGAGCCGGAAAAACGATGCCCGGTACGAGTTGGTCGGGTCCGCCGCGTGCAGGTGGCGCAGCTCGCTGGCGCTCGGCAGCGCGTACTTGGACAGCGCCTTGCGCAGCTGCTGCGGGTTCATGTCGGCGCTCAGTGCCATGGTGCTCATCGCGTGCGTTCCGGTCTACGGTCGCGTCGCTTCTGGGCCAATTGTAGCCTTCACCAGTCACCAGTGCTGCCAGTCACAGCAATGATGTCAAAAGTACTGTGAGTTTAGAAAATTTTATTGTGTCTGGTTCAATACTTCTCTGTCGATAATGTCGACAATGTCACTATCACAGGATGTAGCCATCTGAACATGGCTACAACTCTCTAATTTTGGGCCTAGCAGGATGCCGTTTCCACTGCCAACCATGGAGATCTGTGAGTTGCTGCGTCTGTGCGGTGCGGGGACTCCATACAAAACTCACACGTGGAGGAGATCAAGTCTGTAACTCGGCATGGACCGCTTCCGGAAGGCTATCGATGAGCTGGTCGACAAGGTGAAGGAGGCGATCCAGGGCGAGCCCAAGAGTCCCGTGGAGATCATGCTGGATCAGTACTTGTCTCTGGATGAAGAGTTGGTGTCGTTTTCTCCAAAGAACTGCACGGCAGTCGCTGTACCGACGGCGGTGCTGAACGACTTCGCTGCGAGAACGGGGAACATCGTCGACTACCCGTTCATCATGGAGCGCGTGTGGGAGATTCTCGTGGACTACCAGCACGACCCAACGCTCATGAAAAAGGCGAGTGCTCCGTCATTTACATGACCAACCATGGACGCTTAGTTGACTAACCACACTCATGCAGGCCCTCAATGTGCTTCTGTATTTGCTGATCAATGGCGCTATTCAAGTCCTCAAGGACTGCCAGGACTCGACTCGCATGATCTTTCTTGAAAGCCTTGCCCACGATTACAATCGGTACGAGTACGAACAGTACAAGTTCAGTCAGCATCTCGACGTCGGAGCTGGAGTTCGCAAAACTGCTGCTGAGATCTTGCATCTGCTCACGAACGAACGCGAGCTATTTAATGGCAGACGGCAGGCCGAAAAGCTTCACGCGAAGCTCACGGATCGAGGCCTTCGCAGCTCGAGCTCGTTTTCGTCGCGGGAGATATCTATGTCTGTAGACGACAGTCTACGACCGCCTCGATACACAGACAATGCCTTCGCGTCGTCAGCAGATGACATCGGTCTGAAGATTGTGACCCACCCCGATGAGTTGTTCGACGAACCAGCCCTTTCACGGTCTGCTAGTGCTCGTCTACCACCCCAATCTGAGCTCCTGTTCGGAAGCTTACACGAAGCTCGAGAAATTGATAGTCAAACAAACACACCTGCGACGACACGCGGTCACAGTCGAAGAGAGAAGGCGGCTCAGAAAAGAGAGAGTGAGAGGGTCCAGCCACCACCCGCACCGCACCTAGTACGTACCCATACAGAAGGGAGCTTCGACCTTCTTGGGCTCGAGACGCTGATCTCGCAGGATTATGTGCCACCACCACGGTCTGTTGTACGTACTCAAAGTGCTCGACTACCAGTGTCACAGCTCACGGCGACAATATAGATATCATGTACAACGAGCTTCATTTTTTTAGTGCTGATCTCTGACGTAACGTATCATGCAGCACGCTGTTGGATTTGCTGGCGAATATACGCCGAGTCGTACTGGCTGCGGTCGAATTCACATTTGTCGACTTCCTTGTCCAGTTTTCGAAGCTGTTCGTTTGCTTTTTCGGCCGGCAGGTACGACAACAGCGTCCTCACAGTGTGGAACGTTTGCAGCGCTAGCTCATAGTCGTGTAAGGCTCGGTGGACTTGGCCCATTCGAAAGTTGGCGATGATGTGGCCAGGATCCATCTCGAGCGCAAGCTGGCAGTGTCGTAACGCCTTGACGAAGTGCTTTTGCATCTCCAAGAAGCAGCTCGCGATGTTGATGTGGCACGAGATCGTGAGTTGAGCCACAACTTTCGTCACGGAAGACTCGTCATTTGATGGCGTCGAGTGAAGGATGCCATTTTCAGGTGCGAGCAGACACAATGCCTTCTCGAACTTGATCGTCGCGTATTCGTAGAATCCTTCGACCATAATGACGGTGCCAGCATCCATGAGAAGCTTGATGCGTGCCAACACCTCCTTTAACGGCATGGTCTCAACTGGCCCTTCGTCGTCCAAGTCATCTGCTCTCACGCAACACCCCTCTGTCAGCAATGCGTGCACAGTTTTAATCACACACAAGTTAAGCCATACCACGCTGCATGAGACTTGGCTGAAGGAGAACGTTCTTGATGCGAGTTTCGCACTCTGTTGCATCCTCAAACCCAGCATCCTAAACATTGAGCACAGTCATTAGCTACCTCAGCAAGATATCACCAATACGTGGCCGCACTTACTTGGCTCGTCACGCGGTTGAAATGCAGCCATGCTAGAAGCGGCGCGTCTGATGAACAGTAACAGTGGCAGTATCATGAGCATCGACAGCGCGACATCGCCCTCACCCTCACACCTACCCATTTTCTCAAAACACTTTCCGCGCTGTAGCCAAGCGTGAAGGTGATTATCGTCCCGCAGAAGCACCTCTTTGTACATCTCCGACGCCGCCGGGTAATGAAACTTGCTCATCTCACACGCGCCACATCCCAAATAGCAGTCTTTGAGAAACATCTTCACGACAGCTTCGAGATCCTCGGCTTTCGGAAGCGGTGCTGATGTAGGCTTCTTGGTTGTATCGCCTTTCCGATCACTGCTACAGCGACAGTCCCCACCGTGGCTGTGGTCGTGATCACGACTATGGTCATGGCAGTGTTCATCTTTCTCGCATTGATTGCCGTGGTGGTGAGCACCTGCCTCTGGCTTCTTCACCGGATTCCTCCCCAGTATCACCGCTTCCAGCTTCTGCAGTTCAATCAACTGGGGAGTGAGCTCCTCCAGCGTCTTGGCTCTCGCCAACGCTCGTTCATACTCCTTCTGCGATGCCTCCCAGTCTTCAACATCCAGAAACTCATCTGCTCGTCGTCTCGCTTGCATAGTCTCCTTGATCAGCGCATGCTTCTGCTGCATGACCTCTGCCAACCGCCTCAACGTCTCCGTGTCCACAACCTCCGTGCCATCGGCCTTGAGATCATCAGACTGCGCTTCAGCCTGTGTGGAATCCGTTGTTTTAGCTGCAGATCGTCCTCTTCCTCGCCCTTTCTTGGCCTTGAGCGCTGCGACTGCCGCATGAGCCGCCAGTGCCTCGGCCGACTGCTCGGCGTCGAGTGAGATCGAGTCCTCTACCATCCGCTTCTCCGCGACCTTCTTCTGTTGATGCTCGCGCTGCTGCTCCTGCTGTTCGACAGCATCGATGTGGCCAAGTTCTTTGTCCACATCGTATCGCGCCCATGCTTCGTACGAGGTGTTCATGGTCTCTCTTCCCGATGGAAAAGTGGGTGGGTGACCTTTCATGATCTGTGAAATATGAGGTACATCGCTAATATTGGTAAATATTTCAAAAATGATGAAATAACATCATATTTAAGTACGTTTGCGAGTCAAATATCCGTGAGCGGAGAGCTCCGCTGACGGCGTCAGCCTGACGCAGTGCTGCCTTCAGCCACCGTGCTGTTCTTCCCAGATAATAGAGCTTCTGTTGTCACAGCAGGCGGCATCGTGTTGTTCTTGGCTGTATCGATCGCGTGCAGCAGCATATCGAAGCTCACCCCTTCATGGCATCCCTCTCGGAGCTCTCGGAGCCTCACAATGATGTGGTGCGCATGATCGGGAATCAGGAGAACACGTGTGTGAAATAAGATGGAAACGAGTTCAGAACGCGATCGGAACGTGAGACTGTTCACCGAAGATTCGGCATCTCCATCGGCAGTCGGATCTCTGTCAATATGAACCCATCTTTCCATAGATTCCCGACATATGCCGATGGCTCAATTCATCAGGATTTTATCATGTCACTCCTGCTTGAATGACTATTAAAGTCATGATATAACCCCTATGTTACGGAATATTGGCGTTTTAGCTCATGTTATATCATTATATGCACTGAGAAAAGGGGACTTTATCATTGATGAATCATCATATCGCCGCCGACTCGAAATGGCTTCAGTGTCCTCTCACGCGCACCTGATCGACTAGATCTAGTCCCCGCCTTGCAACCCATCCATCAGATCGATTCCGGAGGCACGGGTTGTTCGGATGGAATCTCGTGACGAGAACATGGCCATCCTACCGTGTGCTCCATCCGGTTGACAGCCATGCGGCCGCATTCTCCATTTTCACTTGATCTGGTCAGTGCGTTCCACGATGACCAAGCTCCAAGTACTGCTCGGTCTCTTCGCCGCCCTGTTTAACGTGTGGTCACACATTGCATTTGCCCAGAATGCGCTGCTGCCAACAATTGCCTCATTGCCGTCGGCCTCAACGACGACGTCGTCGACTCCCAACTGGGTCGGTCCGCTCAAGGGCAAGCCGATCGACAACGCGTGCTACCGCAAGAGCTACATCACCAAGAACAAGCAGTGCGGTGCTGGGTACAACTTCGACAAGATCACGACGTGCTGGGTCCAGTGTCCGATCGAGTACCCGGTCGAATGCGGCATGGAGTGTCTTCCTCAGAACGAAGATTGTGCCAAGGCTGTGCTGCGCAAGGTTGGCTCGGTCGTCACAGTCGCACTCAACGCAGCCACGGCGGGCGTCTTCGGAGAGCTCTCGAAGGCGTCCAAGGGCGTCCAGCGAGGCGTCAAGTGTGGCCAGCAGCTCTTCAACGTCGTCAACAGGGTATCAACCTATGTCGATGAAATCGAGAACGGCAGTATGGCCAATACCACCACTGATCAGCTCGTGTTCGTGCTTTCCAAGAGCGACCTTGTCCTCGTGGATCTTCCTGCAGTCGTCGCGACTTGTCTTGGTCTTCCATATCCAAGCGGCCAGCTGCAGACCAAGCAGGTCCTTGATATCAGCCACACGGTCGTGTCGAAGGTTCTAGCCGGCAAAACCGGTGGCTTCTCTGTCTTCTCACCGGACACGCTGACCCAATTCGCCTCGGACGTTGGCTTGGGAAAGTCGATCACATCCCTGTCAGAGTCCGACAAGGCCACGTTGAAGCAACTTGTGAGCACGGGAGCTGTGTGCGGTGTGAAGATCAAGGCGGTGATTGACAAGATCGTCAAGGCTGTGAAAGAGTCCAAGGCAGCCAGCCCCACGAGCTCCGTCGACGTCATCAAGTTCTCGATTCTCAACTCGAATCTTGTGCTGAAGGATCTGCCCGAGGCCACAGTCGGCTGTGTGGAGGCGAACGCGCCCGAAGGATTCAAGAACCGCGACCAGATCCTCAAAACGATGCATGTTATCATCGACAAGGTCATCGATGCCTCGAGCCAGAACGGAAATCCAGTGTCAACCGAGGACTACGCGATCACGATCGCAAACATGGGACTCGACGCGATAGCGCTCTTTGATCCAACAGGTCTCGCGAAAATGGCGGCCGAATTCATCCAACCGATCTGTGGCCCGACGGTGTACGTTGGCGATATCGACGATGGCCCAGCTGAGCAGGCTGTCGGACTCACGACAGTGCAGAAGGCGTGCACACGCTAGCGTCTCCTGGGTCGGTTGTGCAATAGCACGGGCTCGTGGGTGAAGACGGGCGACGGCCAGCTCCGCATCACATTCCGGAGCGAGGACGACAAGAACGTCCGTGTGAATGTCAAGTCGGGCGGCAAGAAGTTGTACGAAGTAGCTGTGAAGAAAGGGGAAACGGTTGAGTGGTCCAAACCACTCACGGAGTTCCAGGGAAAGACGTTGTACCTGGATCGCTGGCGTCCAGGCTTTCTGGGGCTTCTTGGTACTGGCGGTGGCTCATTCCTCGCCTGGGTACCGAACGACGGAGACGGCTCGTTGACGCTGAAGGTGAAGATTAACCCGACGAGCTTTTCCGACCACGAGCGTCGCCACTAACAGATCTAAGAGACCTCGTCCACCTACGACGTGGACTCGTGTGTCGAAGTCTGTGCCTTCTTGTTAATCTTGAGATCGTGGGGTCTTCTTTCAGTGGAGCGTTCGCGCCAGGGTAGTCATGTCGCGACCTATTGATGGATTGAGCCATAAATATACCACTGTTTTGGAGAAGCGTTGAGAACCGCCACAACTGGCAGTTGCTGCCTCCTGCATCCGATAACACTCGCTCATCTTGGCCACGATCATGCTGGATCATGGGCTGTGTCGCCAGCATATCCTCGACAGCCACCTCTGCAGATTCGCCCGCAGGTGCAACTCAGGCCCTTGCATTCAAAAAAGATAGCTTCAACGATGCCCGGCGGAGCCCAGACACCTACGAACGCACAGACGACCAGTTCACACAGCCAGCGAGCAAGTACACTCCTCGAGACGACGGGAACCGAGTGAGCGCTGGCGTATTATTGGCCATGGCCATGGAGGTGACCGAGAAGAAGCCGATTGGAGCATCTGCAGCCATGGACGATTCTGCACCACGCCGCGGCCGCGCACAGTCGAGAACTGGTGTCGACCCCTTCGACCACGAAGATCATTCCCACGGAAGGCCGGATTTGGCGTTCTCAATACGAGCGCGAGGCCAAGAAAAACGAGAGGAAAATACCATTGACACGAAAGCCAGCTTGGTGGCCAACAATGCAGCGGCAGTGTCTCGTGGCAATCTCGCTACGAATCGCCCGAGTGTCCAGCATCTAAATGGCAGCAATGTGAATACGGACTTCCAGGATCATCTTGGTAAGGGCCACACTTTCGTCCCGATGCAAGCAGGCGAGCAGGCGTTTGTGCCAATGCAAGTCGCGCCTGTGGGACTGCCCGTGGGAGCTCACATACATCCGCTTGCTTCCATGGGAGGCCATGCGCATGGGCCGTACCACCTTACGCCACTCGATCAAGTACCAGGAGGCCAGTCATTTCGAGAGTTTGGGTTTCCTGCAGTCGGTTTTGCTGGTCGAGGGCGCGGACGCGGGCTTCCTTCCGTGGTCGTTGGTCCGAATGCGACGTTGATGGCTGGAGGCTTTCGAGCCCAACCGCTTCCCGTTGGAGCTCCAGGTTTACTTGGTGGAGGAGGTCGAGGCCCAGCGTCCGGCATGATGGGGCGCGGTCGAGGCCAGCCACTTCAAATCACGATTCCAGGCAAGGACGAGAGCTTGCGGGGAGGGTCAAGCAGACTGCCTGCAGAGTTCTCTGCGCTAGGTCACCGCACACCAGAAGGGGCACCAACAATCGCAAGTATTCAGCCGACAACTGACAGCAAGAACTCCGACGATGATGACGACGATGAAAACGACGACTTGGTCGATGACGGCGAGGGAGTCGAAGACTGGGGGCTTGAGGAAGAAGCCAGCGCTCCACCACAAGCCGCAACGATGCATTTATCTCCACCCAAGACCTCAGAAACCACAGAGGAAGTGCAGCACGGACCCACAAGAGCTCCTCCGATGATATCTCCTCAGCCAAAGCCATCAGATGCCACTCGTCCAACGAAGAAGTTTCGACCAGGCATGGAGATCTCGGATGATGCCATTCAGCAAGTCGATCCAGACAGTAATGACGACGACGATGACGACAGTGATGATGATGCGAGTGGAGACGGCGACGGTGAGCTCAGTGACTGGCTTGACACGTCTCCCAACCCAAAGCAACTCATTCAAAAGACCTCAGCTACTTCGCTATCGCCAGCGAAGCTTTCAGGTCGCCAGGAGATTGTTTCGTCTCGACAGCCTGGGCCTTCAACACCACAAGGTGGGAGCCCGACCACGTATGGGCTGGTCCCAGCATCTCCTTCTCCAACGCAGCGCGCAGCTTTTAGTGCGCATGGCAGTTCGAATTCGCCGCATCCTCCTCTAGCTTCTCAGCAGGCTTCGATGAGACAACTCGGTGCGTTTGGTGGAACTGGCAACATCTCGCCAACGCGTCCGGCTGGGCCACCACCAAACAGTGGATCACCGGTCAAAAATCCTTCGTATCGGTCCAACATCGTCACCTCCGGGCTTCCCGTTATCATGCCGCTCAGTGCCATGGGATCCCCGATGACTGCACCAACCGATACAAACGGCGCTGCAATTCGTGACACCAAAGTCGTCAAGAAGAAGAAAGCCGAGCTTCCTCAAGTCAACCTTCCCCACCCGGTTCCCAAATTTGGCGACTGGCTGAACTCGCGGACGATGATCAACAACTACATCATTCTTGAGACGCTTGGAGCTGGAAGCTACGCGGAAGTGAAGCTCTGCAAAGAGAAGGTGACTGGAAAGCTCTTCGCCATGAAGTTCATCAACCGCGACGTCATGAAGAAAGACAAACTGGGCAAGCAAAGCAAGCTTGACGACATCAAGCGCGAGATTGCGATCATGAAGAAGCTCAACCACCCCAACGTGCTCCGTTTGTACGAAGTCATGGACGATCCGTCGATGAATAAGCTCTTCTTGGTGCTCGAGTATATGAAGCACGGCGACTTGATGGGTCATCAAAAGAAGAAACATCCAAACGGTGCGAGCGAGAATCTTCACGACCGGGACTTGCACTGCGTACTCTTGCAGGTGATTCTTGGTCTCGCGTATCTTCACGAGCAGAAAATCGTCCACGGCGACATCAAGCCACAGAACTTGCTCGTGGGTGATAAAGATGTCGTCAAAATTGCAGACTTTGGAATTTCGCAGTCGTTGTACGGCAGCAAACAGAAACTCAGCGACACGGCGGGAACGCCAGCTTTCATGTCACCGGAGATGTGTTCTGGCCAAGAATATTCGGGCCAGCTCGCCGATATTTGGGCTGTAGGCGCGACAGTCTTCATGCTCAAGTTCGGGAACCCACCGTTTGTTGCAAAGAGTGCTATGCAAATGTTCGAGAAGATCCAGAATGACCCGCTTGTGTTTCCCGGTCCGATCGATCCGTTGCTGGAAGACTTGCTGCGTGGTATGCTGACGAAAAATCCGATCAAACGCATGACACTGCTGCAGATCATGACGCATCCGTGGGTCACGAAGGAGGAACACCCGTCCCATTTCGTGCTCAAAGACAAGACGCCGCAGATCACAGTCACCAACGAAGAGATCGACAACGCCATCGATGCGAGCGACAAGTTTGCGATCATTGTGAACATCCGAGTCCAGATGATGAAGAAGCTTCAGAAGGCTCGACACGAGATCTTGACCCAGCGTCAGGCGTCAGGAACAGAAGACGGCGCAGTGCACGGTCACAAGATGCTCGTCGCGGACGTAGCTGCCTTGTCGGCAGCAGACACTGCTTCGACTTCAGCACTAGCAGCTCATGCGTCAAAGACGTCGTCTCGTAGCAGTGGTAAGAACAAGTCAACCAAAGTGTTTGTCGATTCACCGCAGGGCTCGAGCCGCAGCCATCGCGCCGATGAGAAGGACCACAAGATGCTGACCAGCGAGGAGATCCACTACCGGTCGCAGCTCTTTTCGCGTAAAAAAGTCAGCGGGGTTGCAACGTCCAACGGAGCATCCAGCGCTGCACTATCCAAAACGATGGAGCATGACGAGCACCGCTTCCGTGACCTCGTCGCAGCTTCTTCCTCCGCGGCTGCGGGTGAAGACGCCGAAAGCGATGCTGACGACGAGGATGCTTTATCTGAAGATGACGACGACGAGATGGCGGTCTCCCAGTCCCCACAACTGCTTGACGAGTTGTTGCTGATGACGCTGTCGATGCCACCGCTTACCAAGGGTGCCCATCCTCCAACGTCTTCACTAGATGCCCACAAACTCGCGTCGACAGCCACAGCCGCGCCTTCCGTAACAGCACTGAGCCTTCCTTCTTTGCAGACCAAATCTGCAAGCGAGCCAGTCGACTCTCAGTGGTTTTACGCAGAGAATAGCGGCTTGCGAGTCTCTATCGGCGTCGCATCACTCCAAGGCCGACGCAACACCCAGGAAGATCGATGGACCGTGCTGCCCAATGTGGACGCTACCTTGTCTTCTCGCTGGGCTACGAGTCTGTTCGCTGGCTTGTACGATGGCCACGGAGGCGAAGACTGTGCCAATATCCTCCAGGAACAGCTCCACGCGTGGCTTTTCCGAGCACCCGACGAACACTTTGCGTCGACGGAGCGTCTCCAGCAGTGCTTTGTCGAGTTTGACACATTCCTGTGTGACTATCTGTTCCACAAGGGCGACTTGAGCGGCTCTACTGCCACGTGTGTGCTCGTCGACCCCACCAAATCCAATCCAGCTCTGGCCCAGTGGAAGCTGCTCGTCGGCCACGTCGGCGACTGCCGTCTCGTCCTCGCGCGGCGCAATGGCGAGACTGTCGACGTCACAAATGACCACCGACTGACACTGCAGGCTGAGCGAGAGCGCGTGCTCCAGTTGGGCGGACGCGTCGTGAACAACCGTGTGAACGGCGTCATGGCGATCACGCGGGCCTTCGGAGACCTCGAGTTCAAGGGGCTCATGGGCAAGCGCAACAGCTCGTCCATGGCGCTGATCCCTGAGGCCGTGCAGCCGAGTCCGTTCCAGGGCGATGACGAGCGCACGCCGGCGCTGCTCACGGCTCAGCCGGACATCCACTTTGTGTCCATTGACGGCGCTCAGGACGAGTTCCTCTTGCTGGCGTGTGACGGACTGTGGGACGTCATGACGAGCGAGGAAGCCACCGAGATCCTCCGCGACCGCTACGGCTTCCACAGGAACGTGCAGCTCGCGGCGAAAGAGCTCGCACAGGAAGGCATCCGACGATATTCAAACGACAACATCTCCGTCATTGTGCTGCATTTCCCGACGCCGACGTGAGGGAGGTTCTTCAACACGCCCACTTGCTACCTTGACATCTCGGCATCTACGCGCTTCTAGAGCCTCCATTCGTCGCGCAAGAGACACGAGAACACGATACGCTCCGTTGTATCGCATACTGCGCGTGGTCGGGGAGTGCAACGCCATCGCCGCACCTCATTTTCATCGGCGGTGGCTGCGTGAACCACACTATTTGCTGTATACCACACCATGTACCGGTTTCCTGGTACCGAACCTTCCCGCGCTGGAGCCAATTGCAATTCCCGCCATCCGCCTTTCCGACGCAAGTGCGATCTCCACACCAATATGCTCGAGCTCCATCGCCTTCTCCTGGAATACCGCAAGCGTGGCCACCACGACGTGCAGCAGATCCCAGTGTTTGATGACGCAGCCTTCCGTCTGGGAAAATACGCTGACGGCGCGCTGCTCCGTTTCCGAGGCATCATCCGCGACGTGCTGGACCCGGAGCTCGTGCTGCTGGGAGATGCCGGTGAGCTGGCGAATGACGAGGACTACGTTGCCACGAGTGCAGAAGACATGAGCGACAAATTTGTGGAGCGAGTGCCGCTCAAGGTCGCGCTGGTGCCGTACGTGAACGACTGGGCGGCGCAGCGATATGAGACGGTGAAGCCGAGTGGCGTTGTGTCGGCGAGTGGTGAGGCCGCGTCCGAGACTGACGCGACCAAGGCCAAAGGCACGAAGCGGTCGAATGAAGAAGTCGAGGACAGCGCTGTGGAGGCGAGTGCAGAGGCTGTTGATACGGAGACGACCAAGAAGGTGAAGGCTGTGACTGCGGATGAGCCGGTGGACGGCGAAGCGTCGCCCGCTTTCGCCGAACAAGTCGTGAGCATCTACGCGTACGACGGACAGTACAACGGCTTCGGTTTGGACGTTTTCAAGGTGAACGAGTCGTTCGACTTTGTTGGCGTGTTGGACATGGTCGTGGTTGGCCCACCAACCACGGCGATGCAGTACGACGAAGCCTTCACGTCCGAGTCGATCGCGACATTAACCATCTCCGACTGTCTCGAGGGCATTCAGCGCAAGCAACAGTCGTCAGTGGTGCTCCACTGCTGTGATGTGCTTCCACTCGAAGCCGTCCACTTTGTTCAGCCTCACAAGTCGCGGGCGGACCCAGCACTTGCACAGACCAACAGTTCCAGACGGGATTTCCTGGCAACGGAGTGGAAGACTCTTGATGAGAGCACCGACGCTGCCAGCCTTCGCCAGGCTTTCATTGGCCACCTGGCACACACACTTGGTGGGGATGTGCTATCAGCCGAGTATGTGCTGCTGTGTCTCCTGTCGCGTGTATACTCGCGGCCGGACAGCACCACAGCTCTGGGGAACCTGTCGGTAAATCTGGCATTCGACAAGAATGTTGCAGCTTCGTCGTTGAATGCAGTGATCGCGCGAACGGAGGAGACACTGAAGGCTCTCGTGCCAATGCTCGCATCTGTCGACATGTCCATCAAGTCACTAAATGAGACCAAGTTCCTCCCGTACAAGGACTACGAGAACGACGTGCTTCGTAGCGGCGTCCTTCAGTTCGCCCAAGGAACGACTGTGCTTGTGAACGAGACAAAGCTGTCAGCGGGGAACCTGAACGACCAAGGCGTGAAGAACATTGGCGCGTTGCAGTCACTCGTGGAGAAGATGCTGCTGCCGTATGATTTCCAGTACTACAGCATGGACTTCCCACAGAACGTTGCAGTACTCAGTCTCTCCCAAGGCAAGAGCATTCTGCCAGTTCATGTGAGTGTCCCCGTTCGATCTGATGAATCCTCCAGTGACACACCCGTACCCGAGTCGATGATCGAGTACTTTCGCTTGTATCTCGCTGTACTTCGCACGCTCGAAATCCGTCTGGGCAACGAACAGGCTGAACTCGCCGAGCAGCACTACGTGGCCTGCCGCAAGGCCAAGCAAGAAATCTCGGTAAGTACTTATGCTGCGAAGCCACCGTCAAATCACCGATCCAAACTCATTTTTGTTATGGCATTTATTCTAGATTGACGACCTGCACCGCTGGCTGCGGTTAGCTCGCTTGGTTGCCATCAGTCGAGGAGAAGACGACGTCACTGCCAGCTCATGGGAGCACATGCTGTCGCTCGAAAACGATCGGATCGGCCGTCTGGATGAACAATTCGACCAGAACTAAGTCCTGCCAGCCGCAATACAGCCAACCTCCAGCAGCATGACGGCGAAGCAGTTCGAAGGTCACCAGCGTGTCCAAGTGTTGCTCGTTCCGCACGCTGGGCATCAAGTGAACACGGACAATGTCGCTGGCTTCAACGTCATCCTCCACGAGGTGCTCGTCGGCGAAATGTGATGGTGGCTCGGAAACGGAGGAGGTAGACAATCAATGTCATGAGCAACTGAGCTGCTCGACTGTCGAAATCTCAAGTAGCTACGATTCGTAATCATTGGTGTGGCTCACACAACTTAAACCATCATTCTGTTCTCCTGATTACGTCTCTCGATTGTACCGTATCTCCTGGAGCTCGATGCGGCGGCACTTGGGAAGCAACCATTGCCACGTTGGACATCATGCCCTCGAAGCCCAACGCTACGCCTGCGGAACCAGCGGCGGCCACTGCGCCTGCGTCGCCTCCGCCTCCACGCCCACGCATTTCGCCCGTGAAGGCCCTCGCCGTGGTGTTCTTCCTGGCGGTTCTCACGCCGTTTTGGATCATCTACGGCCTCATCGGCGCCGTGCTCACGACGCCGTCTACCGCCGTGTCCCCCCGAGGCTTCGCGCTACTCACGCTGCTGGCTGGTGCGATCGTCGCGGAGCTGGCCTACGTGCAGATCAACCACTTGGATACGATCCGCGAGTCGCTCGATACACCGCTGACCTACACGTCGCTCATTGCGATCCTGGTCGCGATCCTCGGATCGCTTCTGTACGCGCAATGGAAGTTCCACGCGCTCATCATGGCGGTGGTCGACCGCCCAGGAGAGACGGAGGCTGCGCTGGAGCAACTCACAGGCGTAGTCGCGCCTTTCTGCATGCTATACGCGATGTACGCGCCTGTGAGCAAGTGGAAGCACTGGGAACTCATCACGGGGCTCTCCATTTGTACGTATACCCCAGTGGGAACCCACTGTGTACACTGACCACTGACGATAACCGTGTCTTGGTATCTCAGACGTCTTCCTTGCGTTCTACTTCGTCGTGCCGGTCATTTTCGCGCTGTCCCACGCTCGCTTTTGGGTGCCTGCGCGGTTCTCGGAGCTGGAAAAAATCGAGCGGGAGCTTCTGTCTGCCAACGTCAAGTGCCGATTCGATCTCCTCAAGGTCGCCGGTCTCGGAACTGTGTACGTGCCGTGCACTTCGACGACTATTCCTGCGAAGAGCAAGAAGACTCTCGTGCTGGTCCACGGATACGCTGCGGGCAACGGGCTCTGGGCCTGCGTAGGTTTCTCGTGCTTGTCAACATCTTAGCTATCTATGCTGACTGAATTGTGCCGCTTTTGCGCAGAACCTCGAGTTTTTGGCCCAGTACTACGATGTGGTACGTCATGGATCACAGCACCCGACTGTGACTGGACTTTGTGCATGCAACGCGCTAATATCTCCGGTTTCAAAATGCAGTACGCCATTGAGTGGATAGGCAAGGGCCGGTCTGACCGTCCTGACTTCACGTCGTATGAAGTGCGTCTCTAGTGTTTCAGCGAGCTCTTTTGAAACGTAATTCTCATTGTTGTTCGTGATCGAGTAGCAAGAAGCGGCGGAGAAGATCTTTGTCGACGCCATCGAAAACTGGCGTAAGGAGCTCAAGGTGCGTTCAATGGATTCCACCTGGCTGTTCGAAATAACGCCTCACTGGTTGCCGTACTGTTCGGTTTCTCAGCTCAACAAATTCTACCTCGCTGGACACTCCATGGGCGTAAGTATCTCCTGGTATTCTCACTGAGGATCGAGCGTGTCGCTAACCAAACCACTCTCTTCATGGTGGATGATAGGCGATGTTCTCGAGTTCTTACGCCGTCAAGTACCCTGGTCACGTCGAGCACCTCGTGCTTGTGTCCCCTGCTGGAGTTGGTCGCCTGCCACCAGCGTCTCCAATGTCGTTCGGCATTCGAGTCTTCCGTTACCTATGGAGTCTTAAGCTCACGCCCATGGTACGCTCACACGGTAGCCCCTATCGATGATGAATCAAATCCTGACGCTCTTTATCCCATGTATCGTGCAGAGCGTTGCAAGATACGCTGGTCCATTTGGCCCAGCTCTCATTCGCTTCATCGCGAAGACTCGCATCGGCGTCATGCCCGAGACCAGCGCGATGCGCCGCGGCATGCTTCCGATCCACCGCGTTGGAGACTACTGGTACCACAACTGGGCACTCAAGGCGTCAGGAGAAGTTGCGATGCACACGCATTTGCACCCGGTATGTCAGCTATGAATGTTCTTTCGTGTTTGCACGGATGACTGATACTGTAGCTCCATTCCCATTTGCAACCGTAGGGTGTCTTTGCCAAGAAGCCGTTGTGCGAGATGCTGACGCCTAAGACCATCAAAATCCCGATCACCTTCATGTACGTTGTATCGGACAGCATATTCGAGGATATTTTCTCATTACGAGTTGTTATTTACTGGTGGGCAGGTATGGCGGTGGACCTGACTGGATGAGCCCAAGCCACGGACAAGAGGTGTGTATTGTAGCACACGCGCTTGAATCACTATTTGTACTGTGATAAATCTGACTCCGTCTCTTTTGACCAGCTCGCAAAGAAGTTCAACGGCCACCAGCGCGTGCAAGTGCTCCTGGTGCCGCTGGCTGGACACCAAGTCTTCACCGACAATGTCGATGACTTCAACATGATGCTACACCAGGCGCTTCAAGGTGAAGTGAAAAACTAATCACGCCACGAGTTACCTTGGACTACAGCGGCCATTTACAGGGCTGGCCCAAGGACCTGGCGGCGCACAACACTACGCAAGAGATCCAGGAACGTTCATACCAACAAATAGACTTCGTTCGCCTATTCCAGGGTTTGCTGTCACCCTAACGCGTCAAGACGCCTGCCCCAAATCGTCGGCACGTCGCGTCTGCCTCATCCTGTAACCTACTGGCGGAGCGCGTGATCCGAGAAGCTCGTCGGGTTGATCGTCACCGTCAAGTCCAGCGAGCCATCAGAGTCCAACGGCACCCACGACAGAAGAGAGCCGCCACCAGTGCCCGGGATGCCCAAGAAGCCCGCACGCCAACGGTCCAAGTACAAAGTC
>JAADVL010000225.1:0-40056 GCA_023334995.1 Pythium sukuiense
TAGCGCGTAGTCCTTGCAGAACGAACGCTTGGCCTTCTGGCCCTTCAGAGACGCGTACCGATCCTGCACAAGGCGAGCGAGCCGCAAGTGGTCGCTCTTGGACCCAGCCCCGAGCTCTCTCTTGAGTGCGTCTTGACGATCCTTCGCTTCTTGGTCATTCATCACCATCACAAACGGCGACTTGCTCGAAATACAAGCTGCGATGGTCGCCACAGGGTCGATGCAGCGCAAAATGGAGCCGTAGATCAGGAACTTGCCGATGCGAGCGTCTAGAGGCAGCATCGCCAAGTGGGAGCCGAGGGGCGTGAGCCGCACTTCCTCTTCGTGGATGCTGGTCGTGTCGTCCTCGTTCACAGGCTTGAACGCCGCGATGGCAATGAGCTCTTGCATCGCCGAGTCGATGGCTTCCTGCTTGGGCGGCTCGATCGCCTTGGCCAGAAAGCTGCGGATCGGTCCCAGCTCGAGCTTCTTGATCTGGAGACAAAGCTGCTCGAGGGACACGCGGTGGATCTCGGCCGAGAGCTGGGCCTCCATCTTCGCAAAGCGAGCACGGGAGAACAACCGGTAGCACGTACCGGCCTGGACACGACCCGCTCGGCCTCGACGCTGGTCACACGCTGCCTGAGACGCCCAGCAGTCCAGCAACTGCGAGCGACGCAGCTGCGAGTCGTACACCATCTCCTTGACTTTGCCGCAGTCGATCACGGCGGTGATGTCGTTGATCGTGATCGAGGTCTCGGCGATGTTCGTGGCGATGATCACCTTCGTCTTGCCCTTTGGAGGCGACTTGAACACTTGTGCTTGGTCAGCGCCTGACAGCGAGCCGTGGAGTGGCAGCACCCACAGCTTGGTCTGGTCTCGCAGCATCTCGGTGAGCCGCTTGATCTCAGCAGTGCCGGGCAAGAACACCAAGATCGCACCGCTTCCTCCGCTGGCATCGTTCTGGTCAGCGACGTACTTGACGACATGTGCACACAGGTCGTAGTCGATCCGCGAGTCGTCGATGAGCTTGACGAGATCCTCCGGTTTCATCGCCGACACGGGCTTCGCGGTCTCGCTCTCACCATCGTCGCCATCACGCGTGGGTTTCTTGCGCTTTTCAATGAGCAGCTTTTTGGGCACTTGGTACGACGTCTTGGCCAGCACGTCTTCCAAGAAGTTGTTCTCCACGGGGAACGTGAAGCCTGGAATATCGAGCACAGGACACGGCGTCTTGGAGATCGTCGAGAAGTAGTCGACGAAGAGCTGCGCGTTCATCGTCGCACTCATGAGAATGAGCCGCAGGTCCGGTCGCTGCGGCAGCAGATCACGCAGAATCGACAGCAAGAAGTCCGTGTCGACGTTCCGCTCGTGGACCTCATCGACGATCACGTGCGAAACACCAGTCAGCGAGCGGTCTGTGAGAAGTCGACGCAGCAGCACACCGGTCGTACAGAAGAGCAGTCGTGTGTTGGCCGACTTCTTGGCGTCCATGCGGATCTGGTAGCCCACGACGTCGGCGATGTCCTCGCACCGCTCCTGCGCGACTCGCGTCGCGACACCGATGGCAGCGATACGACGTGGCTGCGTACAGATGATGTTGCACTCGCCGCCACGGCCGCTATCCACATACTCGTCCAGGATGAACTGCGGAATCTGGGTCGTCTTACCACAGCCAGTCGCACCACACACGAGCAGAACCTGGCTATTGACCATGTACTGGCGCACGTTCTGCTTCTCAGTCGCGGCGGGAAGTCGCGCACGCGACCGCAGCATCTGCTGGAACTCACTGTTCCTCTCCTTCGCCTGTCGATGCTGAAGCAGCCTGTCACTGAGCTGCTTGACTTGTGCAGGGTTAGCCTCTCGCTTTGGCGGTGCTCTCGACTGGTTGTTATTGCGCTGTGGCTTCTTGTTCTTTGCCGCTGACTTCGTTACCGAGACAGGAGTTGGTGGCGGTGCGAGAGTCTTCTTCGGCTTGCTTTCGTCTTCGTGCTTGAACAAGTGGATGCGTTCGTTCTTTGCCTTGCCTGACCCGTTGAGTGCACTCTCGACGGAGACACACAGATCGTAGATTAGCGGATCGCCGAGACTCGCGTTCGTGTTACGCAGAGCTTGCGCCGTCGCGTAGAGCAACTGCTGTGGCTGGTGGCTCCCATCCTTGGCAACGACCGCGAGAGCGGACGGGAATTCGAACGGGTACTTTGAGTCCTTGGCCAAAAGTAGCTCGAGTTGCACGCTCTCGTCGCCGACTTGGATCACAAGCACGCGATCGCCGTTCTCGAGAGTCTGCTGGGTCAGCTTGTCGTCGTAGATCGCCTCCAACGCAAACATCTCGTCCTCCTGCATCTGTTGGATGTCCTCTTCGCTTGGCATCTCCATGGAGGCAGTCCCATTCAGAGACAAGGCGCTCAGTAGCTGCGGCATCCCACTGCGCACGACGCTCAACACCATCGCATCCGTCGGCACGTCGTCCTGAGTGTCAATCGAGTCGGCATTCGCCTTCACAAACCCGCGGACGATCGCACCGGCGTCACGGCGGTCGTAGCCGAGCTTCATCAGACGCTGTACGAGCACAGACGCCAAGGGCGAAGTCTCTTCGATTGCCGCACCAGCAATCACGGCGTCCAGTTGTGTGCCTTCCGGGTTGAATCCCTTCGGCAGCTCGCCTTCCGGCACGTTCAGACACAGCCAATCCAGGACGATCGTCGCGTACTCGTCATCACTGTCTCCTGGCTGCTTGCGACAGGCGTGCAGTGCTCCCTTGACATGCTTGGGCTGGAATCCGATGCCCTGGAGCTGCTTGGTCACCTTTGCATACAACGCCTCGTGGTCTTCCGGAACCGCCACATCGACATCCTCATCTCCATCGCCGCTCGCACTGCCGGTACCAGTCCCACTACTCACGACGCCTAGGTTCTTGAGCACGCCCTCGATCATCTCACGGCACGACGCGCTCATGAACACCGACTTGTACGGGTTCGCGCGCTCGCGGTTCTCTCTCGCGCGCTGCTTGTCGTTGCGCTGCTGCGCTCGCTCCAGCTTCGCCTTCTCAAACTCGGCGTGCGACGCGAACTTGCGGTCGCTCGTGAGCTCACTCGGCAGCTTCTTCTTCGCCTTCTTGTCGTCGCTGTCGTCGTCGTCCTCCAGCGGCGGCGCGTTTGCCCACAGATCCATACCGCCATCTCCTTCAGCCTCTGCTTCCTTCTTCTCCTCCTTCTTACTATCCTTGGCTGGCTCGTCCTTCTTGCTCGCAGTCTTCCGTCCGTTGGGCTTGCCCTTGGTCTCAGCTGCTGACTGAGCCGTCGGCGCGATCTCCTTCACGAGCGCGAGCCACAGCTTGTCATAGGGCTCTGGTAGTTGCCGTTCCAACGGCCGCAGAGGCTCCACGTGGCGCAGTGCCAGCAGCGCAGCACAGTGCTTGGCGTCCTCCATGGTGTCGAAGTCCTGCTCCGGACAGAAGGCCAGGTCTTTGGCCGACGACTTGTCGTCCGGGAGGATGCAGCGCATGCGGAAGCGGCCTTCGGGACAGCGAGCGTGGGCGTAGCGAGGGTTAATGCGCTTCTTGGACTGGCAGTACTGCTGCAGCAACTGCATGGGCGTGCGCTGCCATTCCTTGAGCAGGAGGCCCTGACGCACTTGCTGGATACGTGAGACCGTCGTGTAGTGAGACACACAAAGAATATGAGTGGAACCGCAAAGGAGTGGGCTATCAGATGAAGTTATTAGCAGATACGTACGTCGCCTTTTGAAGACACGACGGTGCCCGCTCCCTTCTGGCGGTGGCCGGCTTGGCGTCGCGGCGGCATCTTCGATGGTGGATGGAGATTGGCTGGATAACCGCTAGTGACATTCACTCACTCAGTTGAGTGACTGCGTCCGAATCAGTACATTCATCTCCAAGTTGACTAATATACTATAATTGAGGTCAATTCAGCTGCTGGTTGCCATTTTCGGACGAAAATGGCCGAGGTGGCGTCGGATGTCGCGGCCTCTAGCGAGCCCTGTGCGCCGCGTAAGCTCGCGTACGACCGTCTACTGTTGCCCGTGATCAAGCTGAAGAGCGCTGCCAGCTCCAAGCAGTTCGAACAGCGCCTCAACTACCTCTGGAGCTCGGCACACGCCGTGCTCTCCACCAGCCCAGCTTTCGCCCACACCATGGCGTACGTTTCTGCTTGTATTCTCGTTGCTAGAAGCCTCTAGCGACTGACAAAGCGTGAATATTGAAAAGCGCTTCGATCTTGGAGACTGCGCGTGTCCATCGCCTGCAGCTCCCAGCGGCAGTGCTGGATTACTTGTGTCCACAGTGCGGGGGCCTGAATGTTCCTAGCCTGTCGGCCGACGTTCGTGTCGTTCCGCAGGACCACAAGTCCAAGATGAACCGCAAACTCGCACAGCTCCAGCGCAAACACAGCAGCAGCGGCGGCCACGGAGCTGCTCGTCGCGAGCTGCTCCAGAACGTGCTGCGGATCCAGTGCCGTCGCTGTGGGTTCAAGAATCTGCGCCATGGTGCGTCGGTTGTCCACAAACCAAAGGCTAAGAAGACGACAGAGAAGCGGCCTCTGGACCAAGAAGCTGCCGTGGAGACACAGGCAAAGAGGGCGAAGACGGAGACGAGCAAGGGCGACGCAGTGGTCGTGGAGAGGGAGAAGGAAGCTGAGACCGTCGACACCAAGGTGGTGGCTTCCCAGCCACAGCCGCCAGTGGTGAAGGAAGAAGAAGAGAAGCCTCGTAGCATCTTCGCCAAGACGCCGAGTCCTCCGCGGAAGCTGCTGGACGGCAAGAAGAAGAAGAAGAAGCCCACGGCCAAGGACGTCGCGGCCACCACGCAGGTCAAGAGCAGTTTGGATTCGTTTTTATCGACGCTGAAGAAGTGAGTGAAATGAATGCATTGTTAGAGAGAGAGTTCACGTGAGTATAGATGCCAAGGCACCGATCTGGTCCCAAGATGCACGCAGCACGTCGTCGCTGTTGCTGCTACGGCTGCTGCTGCTGTCGATACTGCCATTGATGGGGCCGGGACGTGTCCAGCTACGGATCGTCGTCGGGTATCGTGAGCTGGTTGGGTAGTAAGCTGGTGGCACATGCAGCTCCACGTGCTTCTCACTCAAGGGAGCTCCCTTGTCGCCCTGCTTCGTCTCCTCCTCTGGATGCTGAGCCTCCGGCTTGGAATCGTCGTCCTTCTTAGCCATAATCTTTGGACTCGGAGGCTGGTCTTGTGTGTTCGGGGACTGGTTGCTGAGACTGGCCGCTGAAGGCTGGCGCTCTTTCTTACCGCGTGGAGATTTAGCCTCGGCCTTGGGCTTGTGGTGGCTCTCCTTCACTGTGTGGGACATCGTCTGGTTGCGCTCCGTGACCTTGAAGATCTTGCCTAACACGCTGAAGAGCTTCTCCCGCGGCGGATCTTTCTGCTCCTCAAGAATCTACGAAACCACACAACGTTCAACAGTGTCAGATCACCGTAACGCCAGCGTCGGCAATAGATACACGATGCCTCACGCGTCGTGTGTCGTTGATGGGGAGCTGCACGACGGACAGCGTCTGGTTGCGTAGAAGCCCCGCGTAAAACGCGAAGAAGCCGTCCACAGTCGTGAAGTTGTCGTCCCAATACAGCACGTGGAGCGACTTGTTGACTGGAAGCACAGCGCCCAACGCCCGTGCGAGCGCATCGCCTGCCTCGTTCCCAGAGACGTCGAGCATTTGCAGCGTCGTGTTCACGGCTAGCGACTGGATCGCAGTCGTGAGGATGAAGGGACCGAACACGAAGTCGCCACACGCTCGCAGACTGAGCTCCTTGAGCGGCACTTTCTTCGGACGATGGTGGTACAAGTGCGTGAAGCTGTGGGCGCTTCCGTTGTCGCTGCTACCGCCTTCACTGTTTGTATCGGCAGCAGCCGCTTGCGTCGTTTTACCACCAAGAAGCAGCGACAACGCATCAGCTGCAGCTCGCTCCACCACTGCGGGAGTGGACTGGGTCTGCGTCTGCTTGGAAGGAGACGCGTGGAAGCGCTTGTAGCTTAGCTTGGTCTGCCGCTTGACAAAGCCATTACCCTCGAGGCTCAGTGACTCCAGTGTCTTGCAGCCTCGTAGTGAGTGGAGTAACAGCACCGCCTACATACGTAATCATCAGCCACTATGTCTATGAGACTGATATGATAGAACAGCACTTGAGTACGTACCGACTTGTCGGTGAGCTTGGCGTAGTCGAGCCGCAGCGAAGCGTGAGCAGCGTTCGGTGCACTGTCAATGAGATGCGCCATCACGGCGGCCTTGGCGCCGTGGAGATTGTTTTCGCTGAGGTCGATCATACAGGGAAACGCCCTCGAGCTGTTCTGGAGCATCGGCCCCACAATGTTTTTCAGGTGGACCTTGCGCAGGCCCGTGGTCGTGACCTGGCCAGTTGAGCAGCCCTTCTCCTTCATCTTCTTCGTGGCCTTTTGCCGTCGATTGCGAGCGAAGAGCACGTCGTGCACGAGACGTTTTGGGTGCAACAGCGTCTGCTTCATGCCACGCAGGATGATCATACACAGGCTCTGAGTCTTGCCCAGGATGTCGCCCAAGTCGTAGCTGGCCTGTGTGCCCATGCGGTTGTACGACAGGTCAAGCGTGGTCAGCGACGACTCGTGGAGGATGGTGTTCTGCTTAAACGACTGGAAGAACGCGTTGGTCTGGAGCCGCGTGCGTGACAAGTCCAGTCGATGCAGTGCGAACGCCCCCGTGATCCACATGGCAAGCACGCGTGTGCCTTCGATACCCAGTGTGTTGCCTGACAGATTCAACTCACGCAGACACGACGAGAAGCCGTGGCTCGATTTCATCGCTGATAGAATGCGGGCGCTTGAGAGCATACTCAGGCGACACTGCTCAAGCTGCAAGACCTCGAGTCCCGAAGGCAGTAGCTCGAGGATCGTCGCAAGCCCGTGGGCCATCATCACGGAGAAGCGGTTAAACGACAAGTCCAAACGCCGGAGTTGGAGGGAGGAGGAGGAGGATGGAGAGAGCGGCGAGCGCTTGATCGTCGACTGGAGGACGATATGCTGCAGTGTACGCAGCGCCTTGGTCGTGAGATCAACGTTGGTGAGTGTAAATCCCTTGAGCGACGCCACGTTCGAGCCTAGCTCCTGTTGTGGGGACAGCAGTGCGAGGAACAACGAGCTGAGCGCGGCATCGCTCATAGGGAAGTCGTACACGACAATGTCTTCGAAGCCTTGGCAGTGTTCCAGAGTGCGAGCCAACGCCTGCACTTCCTTCGCACGTGTCGCTGAGCTAGAGTAGCCACCAAGACCAAGGGCACGAGCGATGTATCCGACAAGTGAGGCTACGCCACCGCGACTGGAGTAGCTGTTGTGGCTCGGGATCACGGGCGCTGGTAAGAACGAAGAGGCAGACGTAGCACTCAGGCAGTACTGGAAGTCGACGTATGCCATGTCCAGACACTCCCGCAGCCGCGTCGTCACACTCGATCGGTATGGAGCACCGAGATCGTCGCAGAAGCAGCGGTATGCCGTGGCCATGGCGTCGCCCTGCTGCTTGCGGTGGCTTCCACCGCCTGGTGTTCCCGCTCGTGACTCACGCACAGTGAAGAACTCGTGCCATTGACACTGCTGAGGTAGCTGCAGACGTGGGAGCTGCTGGCCTGGAAACACGAGACGAATGCCATGGAGCGTGCGCTGCAGTAGACGAATAATGTGCTCGGAGTGGACGCCAGGATCCAAATGGACCTCATATCGCTGGCCACTGGCGCTATCGTCAGCTCCAATGTCTTGTTGCTGGTGGTGCTGTCTATGTGGCGTGTGAAACTGCAGCTTGATCGACGTTGACTGGGCCGTCGGGTCGCTCACTTGCAGCGTGGAGGTTAGCAACACTTTGATCTCATCCAAGTGGAGGATCTGGTACTCCTTCGAGACAACCAGTGAGTCCCTGAAAAGCGTGTGGCTTCGCTTGAGAAGCCACACGCGGAACGAAGAGATCACGAGCAGCCGTTTCTCGAAGACACGAGGCGATTTGTGGAGCACGACCCATTTCAGGAAGCATGGCGCATCGTCACGACCGGCGAAAAGCTGCTCGACAGTTGCGAGCTCGGCGGGTTTGAGCTCCTCATAGCAGCAACGATTGATGGGCCACGTGACAGTGTCATTGAACTCGGCCGCTGTGGTGTCGGTGTCGTGTTCTAGCTGGTTCGTTTTGGACGCTAAGGATCCAACGTTGTCGCCCTTGGGCACCGCGATGCTCACGCTCTTGGTGGACTTGAGGACCCGAGCATTCATTGGCTCGTTGATCTTCTCTGGCGTGGTTTCCATGGTTCGTTTTGGCTAGCAAGCCATACAAAGGGCTGGTAGGATCGTTTGCCGGAGGGGAGGCTGCAGGGAGAAGTGGCGGGCCGCGACGAAACGAGCAGTTTGGAAGCAAAAATAGATTCATCGATGGCACTCCAGCACACATGAGCACGCACGTGTTGGTGTCAATTGCAAAGCAAATTTGTATGCAGACGAAGGGCTTGGAGTGTCGAGAAATTGAGACGCAAGGTAAGTCTGCTCGCTCATGGACCATGCCGTCTTTCTCGTGCAGTGTAGCCATTTTGATCTTTATCATTCTAACGCTATTTCATTGGATAAAATACATTCGAGCAGTATATTATTGGCTTAAATTTGGCTCTAATCTCCGAATCGCAACGGTCCCTAGAATAGAATGGCAGCTCCACGGCGGCAGCTCCTGGGCGCCATGGTTCCTTCGGCGGTGCACTTCACCGTGAACAATCCGAGGTAGAGGCTCCAATCGCGCGGTCATTCGTGAATGAACTTCCTACGCCAACTCACAGGCGGCCACTCGGCCCACAGCACGAGGTCGCCCACCAACTCGTCACGCTCGGCTCACTCCCATGGTGCTGCCTACAGCCACCGCAGTACAAAGGAGAGTGTCGGACGGCGTGTCCATGCCGATCCAGACCACCACACAGGCGTCTCGCCCTCGAAAATTGGCGTCGGTGCGGCGATCGTCATGCTCCAGGACGGTGCGGACCCAATGTCTCATGCAGCCCCGGCCATGACGGACAACAATGATAAGCGCATCCCACGAGACCACTATTTCCTCGCCATGCTCGCTCCCGACAGTGACTCTGCCATGGCCTTCCTGACATCGCAGCCCGCTGGGACTTACCTGCTTGCGCGGGAAGCGGCTGATGAGATCGCCGTGTACATCAAGTTCGTTCAGGCCGTGCGCTCGTTCACGGTCGTGAAGGGCAAGGAGATCAAGAAGAAGACGGGGGAGAATATCGTGGACTGGGGCAGGCCATACCACACGCTGTCGCATAGTCCACGTCACGTAGAGGCGCTGATCTCTCAGGCCACAGTCATGGCACCCGTGCATCGCATCACGCTTCCGCTTGAAGCGTACCAGTTTGTGGAGAAGTGCTGGCTTAAGTTCCTGCCGCAGGTGCAAGCGATCGTGTTTGAGCTGTGCAGCCAGTCGTTTTACATGGACGAAGACATCGCCATAGAGGAGTGGAGCGCGTTCATCCTCTCGTCGCGTATGCCGAGCATAGCGTTCTTATCGGTGGATTCGTGTGGTTTCCACTTGATCAACACGACTTCCATCGCGGACGCAGCGTTCTACGACAACAACATCGCAGCCGCGGCAACGTCAGCGGCCGCTGTTGTCTCGGCGCTCTCTGTGCCCGTGCGACTCGTGGAGTTTGACGTGTCCAAGTGTTTGATCTCCATCACGGACGGCGTGTTCCGCCCCAGTTCGTTTGTGACGCCAGTCAACTTCGGCAATGCAAAACTATACGAAGCCGAACTGGGATTTGCAACGATTCGAGACAACTTTATCATGCCGGAGCGAGTTGCGCTCAAGGAAGCCAGTGGATCAACGGCTACGAGTCAGGCGACGTCAGCAGCCACAGTCGCCTCGCCGGCGCAGTGGCAGGACCTGGGCATGTCGGCAGCGGTCAGTGGTGACTTGGAGATGCAGCTTCTACTGTCGGTGCACAAATGCACGGCGAGTATGATTCCTCACGAGCCACTTCCTGAGGGTTTCGTCGATTCGGTTATCAGGCTTCACGCACTGTGGGCAGGACAGACGCCAGCGCAGTGCCGTGGGCGATGGCGAGCTCCAGACAAGATCAAGTGTGCGGCCCGGGTGTTACCGTACTACCTGGAGCTCTTCCTTGCGACTGCTACGACGGACTCGCACGTCTCTCAGGAGCTTCGGTCGGTAGGCAAACCAGATCTACTGCCTTGCTTTGCCGCGGCTCTGCGGCACGATATCCTCCACATGGCTCGCCGTGTCGATGATGAGACCGTGGCTCGCCTCGTACTTCAGACTCTCCAAGCGCTGCAATTGCGAGCTGATGTCCCGGCCCAATTGGTCTCACTTGCGAGTGATTTGGTCGTGGAGTCGCCGCAGTTCCGCGTTCTCTTCATGCGAAACCAAGGCGCGAGTCTACTGTGGAAGGCCATCCACATGGCTGTGTCGATGAACACCACGGTCTCGCCTCAACAACTCGCGCAGACGCTGTCGCTCCAGCGGACCACGCCGTTGCTAGGTGCGACCACGAAGCGCCGGTCCTCACTCTTTGGTGGACGTCGCAAGTCGAACACACGTGCCAGCGGCGGCAGCTCACGCCGAGCCATGGCGTTCAACTCGTCGCTCGTTATGCCCGTGATGATGGAAGGCAGCGTGCACGTGTACTTTCGTGTGAACCCCGTTCTCGTGCAGTTGGAGGTCGGGCCGCAACTCCGTGAGACCCACTTTTCGGCTCTCGACCTAGCGATACGAGCCAACGGATCCGACTTTCAGTCCTCGGCCGAGCCGGCATTGACGGAGATGATCCACTTCATTGAGCGCGTGGCGTTCTTTCTCATGGCGGACCCGTCGTCGCCAACGTGGGAGAAAGACGTGATGCAGTTGCTTCGAATGGAAGATTTGTACGAGCACTTGCACCGTGAAGCCGCGACGTGTGTCATGAACTCGGCTGCCCAAACGCAGAGGCGTTCATCTCTCTCGATCCAAACCGAACCAGTCGAGCACGCGGTAGAGCCCGTGTTGGAGTGTATCTCGGCGATGTATCGACTGGAGACCAAGCGCCGTCGCCACACGACAAACGGCATCGGTGAGAAGAGGTACTGGTTCCTGTTCCACCTGCTGCGGAATCCTGTGCGTGCGTACCACGAGGCGATGCGGGAGATCATGAATGCGTTGGACAGCGGTGAGATCTCGTCGGCGATCGGACAGTCAGAGCCGAGCCAGACAAACGCCAACTACGCAGCGTACGACCTGGAGGACCGCGGTCCAACCGCGACCACGGGCTTTCTCGTGCTCGCGGAGACGTTGCCCAAGTTGCCAATGCAGCTCGTCACCGAGTTCGTGCTGGTCTCACTTGACGACTTGCTGCAGGCCACGCGGATCCTGCATACATTCATTCACCGCGGGCTGGTTGGTGGGATCCCGTACGTACGTCTGTTAGTTTCCATCTTCACAGTCATCTTGAAGCGGACGTGCGACTACGATCTCCAGTTGTTGCTTGTGCGTGTGCTGGCCAGCAGCGGCTCGGCACTGCCCGCTTTGCTGCAGCTGCTAGCGAAGGAATCGATCAGACTGGCACCTGAGGCTGGAGGCAGTGCGGTTGAGCTCGAGCTGATCGCGTTTGTCGACGCGTTTGTCACGCTAGCTACGTCTCTCGTGCAGACCGAGAAGTGGCATGAGATCCACGAGACGCTGTACACGACACTGGAAAACAAGGAGGATGTCGAAGGCAACGAGCAGCGCAAGACCATGCTCATGGCCACGGTCCTGTCACCGGAGAACGGTGTCGCTGACAGCGACGAGATCCTGTGGGACACGATCCAGTCCATTCTGTTGCCTGCACCTCCACGGGAGGAGCCGAGGGAAGGAGAGATGTCGTCGAGACTGCGGATCGTCGACTGCTTCCTCTCCAAGGACATCTTCACGGTGTGGGACTGTGACACTGGCATCGTGCCCTACGTTGCCGCCACCAAACTGCGTGGCATGAAGGCTTACTTGCGCGTGCGCGCGCGTCTCTTCCTCTCGTCGATCCTTGAGAGTTCAAAAGCCACGCTGCCGTACCTACGCACGCAAGTCGAGTTCCACTGGGACCACATTTACGAGCTGAGAGAGCAGTTCAAGACTACGATCTTCAGCACGGCCACACTCACACCAGACGCAACAGGCGCAGTGTCGCCAAAGGCTGAGAGCAACAGCAACGGCACAGTCAAAGTCGACGGTAAGGAGTGCCAGGAGCTCATGCTGCTCCACTTGCAGTGTGTGATCGCCCTCGCGTCTCGACGCAGTGTGCTGCCTGCCCTCGACGAGGCTTTCAGCGACTTCCGGACGGCACGAGAGTTGCTGCGAATCCTCCACATCGAGTCAAGCAAAGCCATCGCGGCGGCGTCCTCGGTGGCAACGTCTGCAGCTTCATCAGCGGCGTCGGTCCTCGCTGCGCTGCCCGACTCCGAGCCAAAAATCAACGCGTTACGGGGTCCGACGAGTCTCTCCCTCAACTTGAACAAGCTCACCAACCGTACGATGTCGTGGTCGTACTCATCGTTTGCAGCGCTCACCGTGTCGACTTGGAAGACCGACGAGCTGCTGTTGAGCACACCAGAACTCCACGCGACGACCATCGTGGTGATCCTGGCCTGCATCGTGCGGGAGCCCACCGCGCTCAGCGAGTCGCTCGTGCCTCGGTTCTTCATCCCACAGCCTGTGGAAGGCTCGAGCTTGAATCTGTTGCCGGACGAAGACTTGCTACTGACGCTACAGCGCCATTTGAGCTTCGCCAATAGTCCAGAGTTGCGGGACGCGATCCACGCCGCTCTACAGAGCTGCGAATTCGAACAACTCGTGGGCTCTCCGGCTCGAGCGCACGCTGTGCGGACACTGGCACGGATCCTTCTTCCCGACTCGTACGACTCGCATCTCTTCCAGACAACTGCGCCGTCAAACTGTATCAGCGTACGTGAGCATCGCCACCAGAACACGACGATGACGACTCACGGTGGGGACGAAAGTGACACGGAGGACCACGTCCAAGCCTCCAAAGCCGATCCTGACGACCCACTGGCCACGAGTCCACAGCCTCGCACGTACATCGCGAAGGGCGCGTTCGCTTCAGTGTATCGAGCCGCGCCGGCTGTGTACGACGCTGTGCACAAGCAAGTCGCGATCAAAGTGTGGGCCCACCAGCGAAGCTCCGGTGATCTGTGCGTCGCCGCTGAGCTGTTTAACGAGATCATCGTGCTCGAGCGCCTGCAGGGCAACATGGCTGCCACGCAGCTCCTCGACTACGGCAACGACACACGTGACAACCAGGGCTTTGAAGTCGTGATGGAACACTGCCCTGCAACGCTGGCGCAGTGGCGCAAGTCGCTAGAGGCGGAGGCGGCTGCAGGCGGCGAGTCCAAGGAAGCGCCTTTCCGGACGTTGCTCAGTCTCGTGTTGAGCGTGTTTGTGGATATCGCGAACGCACTGCACCAGATCCACGGCAGCCAGGTCTGCCACTTCGACATCAAGGTAAGTGAGCTCTTCGACCGTAGTTAAACGTGGTGTGTATTGGTCTCATTTGTGAACTCTTCGTCTTGTAGGCGGATAATGTGCTCCTCCGAGTGGATGCGACGACGATGACAGTGGAGATGCTGGAGGAAATGCGCCAACGCAACAAAGAAGATGACGCGAGCCACGCTGTCAAGACAGAGGCGCTTCCTCGTGTCTGCCTTGCCGACTTTGGCGAATCCATCGCTCTGCCATCGCTCTCGGAGCCCGAGGGCGTCGTGCTTTCTCGTACGAGAGGCACCGAAGCCATCAAGAGCCCCGAGATGCTCAGTGTGCGTGGAGGTGTGAGCAAGACGGACTCAATCAGCGAAAGCAAGGCAGCGAATGCACTAGTAGGACCAGCCAGCGATGTATGGTCGCTTGGCTGTCTGCTCTTTGAGCTCGTCACGGAAGAGCTCATGTTCGCCAATGGTACGTGATACGGATCCGAACAGTGTACATCCGACGACACTAACACTTATGTGTTTGGCTGAGAAGATGACTGGGCTCAGCTGTATGCACACGTCGTCGCCGCGTCCTCCACGACGCCAATAGTGAGAGACGATCACAGACGGAAGATCCTGCGTGCCCTTCGCCCCAAGACCGACGCCGAGAAGGGGCTCGCAGGCGTGTTTATCGACTTCCTTGGCTCGATTCTCCAGCGGGACGTGGCCTCTCGCCCGACAATCGCTACGGTCATCGACGAGGCCAAGATCCATCTGCGAATGATCCAGTCACTGCCTTCCCAGCCTGAAGACGACGCGTACCAGCGCCTGATGGCACTGTATGCTGAGTCATCGTCAGTGCCAACACTGCTTCTTCCTGGGCTACGACCTGTGCCACGAGCCTGCACGAAGATCGTCGAGTCGCCTTCGAGCCCTGCCCTCGGACGATTGTTTTTCAACTTCTACTTGGCCAAAGACGTGTGGGATCTGCATCGGAAAACGCAAAGCCAGAAGCCAAGCGCACCAGCGACAGCGCAAGACGAAGCACGGCTACGGAGAGAGCTCAGTGCGTTGCAGCTGCGGTACGAGTCGAGCTTCACACACTTCGTCTACTTCTGCTACGACGACGTCAAGCGGCGCTTGCTCGCGGCCAACAACCCAGACTCGTACACCGTGTCAGCCGACGTCTCGGGGGCTCGAGGTGGCACTGCTGGCGATGCCTCGGCTTCCGAGTTTATCGAGATCGTCGAGGGCGTGGGCCGTACGGTATTCTACTTCAACCGATCGCGAGTGCTGGCGTGCTTGAAGGATGCCAGCGACGCTAACGGAGGAGCACGAGCCTCCGCAGGTAGCAGCTTCAACAGCGTGACGAGTGCCCGTGGCACGACCTCGGTAGCTCCTGTGACGAATGCCACGTCAGTTCTGGATCCGTCCGGTCCGTCGCTGATGCGGCTGCTTCTTCAGTACTCGCGTGGGATCCTGCCCGTGCTACAACGGCACTTGCGCCACCAGAGCAGCCGCGTGCTGATCGTGCCGGCTGACTACAACGCCATGAGTGAGCCCGACGCTGGCATGTCCAGTGGCAGGCCACTGACCGAGTTGACTGCGTCCACGCTGATGTTCTTCCTGGTCGTGAGCTGCGGACTCTCCCCGCTGCAGGCTCAAGCTCGATTCTCGCGGGAGTGTGGGGCGATCCTCAACCTGCCCAGCCCGCGGCTTCTGGACCAGCTCCACCTTCTCTATGACCAGCTCCAGGCGGTCGCCACGAGCGTCAGCGTCAGTGAGAGCGCAGCTCAGTCCCAGTACGTCGTACGCTGTCGATGTGGTGACAAGGTGCTTGCTGTGCCGACTTCCAGTCTCACAGCACACAACGACACACTGCCGAGCACAGCCGACAACGCCGCACTCATCGACTACGAGGCCGAGCCCGTGTGGGACTGCGGTGACACCAACGTCGTGTACAAGTCATCCAGGCCTCTCTCCCTGTGGCGTATCGTGAACACGCTGGCTGTGGACCGACTCGACTCGCAGCTCCGCAGCGTGCTGCTGTCTCAGCTTGGCTCGACGGCCGCTGGCACTGGCGCCCCGAGCAGCCAACGCCGCCGTTCCCACAACCTCCACGCCAGCAGCCAAGCCACGCCCGGCCCCAGTGCGAGTGGACTTCACAGCCACAATCACCACCACCAGGACCCTGCGCTGGCACTGCGAGATCACGTGCCGTTCCTGCTAAGAGGTCTCCACGAGACGCAGATCATCGAAGGCACCCACGCCAGCCAGCGGACCGAGATGCCGCCCAAGCCGCTGCGGCCACAGAGCTGGAGCGTCTACGAGTGCGCTTTGTGCGGCGTCGCTCTGTGTGCACTGGCCTCCGCCACCGACAAGATGGCGCTGCCCGTCGAGTAGCTCGAGAAGAAGACGATAGATAGACAGATCGGTAGGCACGCTCCATGTAAATTATTAAGTTAGAGAGAAACCGGGCCGCCCCCCTCACTGCGCGTCGGCTCTCCGTGGCTGCCACGACACTCATACCTACTGCTACCTCCCTACTCATGCTTCCTTGCGTCGTTCGTTTTGCTTCTGTGCTTCCAAATATCGTACTGCTACAGTACGCAACCCCGTCGAGGCCGCGTACGTGTGTATGTGTATGTGTGTGCGACTGTGTGTGTTGTGTGTGATAGCGTCGGCTTCGTCGCGTCGAATGGCCAAGCTTCTTCCTCGATCCTTCCCTCCCTGCCTTGTGTGTGTGCTGGTACATGTGGCCGTCCGCTTCACTCCATCGTTCACACTAATTCGGCATCGGGTTCGTGCGCAGCGACATGCTGCGTCGTCGCTGGGACGTGGGGCCGCGCTCTTCGGTTCTCGCGAGGATCTGCTTCACGCTGCTGATGTACTCCTTGCACGGGCCCGGCAGGTCCTGCACGCCATTCGTCTTCGCTAGCAGCAGACACTCCGAGTTGCTGCGGCGGCGACGCAGCGTCTGCGGGTGGTCTTCGCTGCGCGTGGACGACGGCGTCGTCTGGCGGCTCGAGTGGCTGCCGCTGGGCGTCGTCGTCTCGTCACCCAACGCGCCGTAGCTCGTCGGCAGACTGCCCCACTGCGGCTCCGAGTTGTGGCGCTCCAGCGAGTTCAGCTTCCGGAACGAGCTCTTCGTGACGCTCGTGTCCACCGTGAGCCCACTGCCCGGCCGTGAGTTGGCCAGCGGCGACGGCGTCACGGCCGCGAGGTTGTTGTTGTTGTCGTCCAGTCCATAGGACGACATGCGCCGCACGAATCGAGGGATGTCCATGCTGTCTGTTGGTTGGCGTTGTTGGAAAGTTGGAAAGTGTTGGGGGTTGGCGACTGTCGGTGGGGGCGCTTGTGATGTTGGATGATTATTGCGAAATGACGCCACTTCAAAGCGGTGGGAAGGGAGCTGGGGAGGTCTGCGTTTTGTTTTTGTTGGTGTTTGGATTTTTGTGTTCTCGTGTTTTGTTGGCGGGTTTGTTCTTTATTTTTCCTTGCTTTTCGCTCCACATTCAACTCGCCCCGGAAAAAACGCCCAAAACAACGTGCATTTTTGGAGTTTTGACTCCCCGTGCTGGTCCGCACTTCGCTTCACGTGCGAAAACACACCACTCGTCGCAGAATCCCACCAGAAACTGCCCAGTTTCTGTAGAAAACTTCAAACTTCGAGGGTTGAAAAAGTCAAAACGTGTTTTAAACAAGAATGAAGATCCCGTCAACAATGACGCAAAACAGAATGGAAATGACGGATGTTGACGGGCCGAGAGTGATCGGCCCGGCCCATTCTGGTGCTTTGCGCAGCTGGAGGATGATGCAGCTCATTCCACGTGGCGACTCGATCCATTCTCTTCTTCGAAGCAATCACACGCCTGCTGCCGTGGGTTCTTCTTCTTCTTCACAACACTCTCTGACCCGAAGGCCTCGGGCCGTGGCACATTCCACATTGCTTTAGCGTAAGACTTTGATGAAACTGCCTCTCCACTGGAGAGTCTCCCAGTGCATCCCACGTTGATGTCATTGGTACCGTAAAATGGAACTGGAAGTTTCTCGGGCATGCAGCAAAGATGCGCTCTTGGTGACTTCTATTGCACGAGCTTCACACCTTTGCATCCATCTGCCTGACGTTGTCGCAAACCATCGGAGCCGCTCAGTCAGCCGTCGAGAAATCCTCAGCATTTCCTCGCCCAGGTTTCCTTCAACATCAGCTTTGCCAAGCAGGCGGCTCATCATCGAGGAAAACACAGGTGCCGACGTGATGATATGTTTTAAACAGTTTGTATTTTACGTTTTGGATATTTCACCAAATACCCATTCCATTTCTAGATCGGCGGGGGGGTGCTTGGTGTGGCAGCTGACGTCTTCTTGCCAGTTTTTACTTCAACTGTGGTCTCGTCCTGCTGCGGACAAAAAAACACCACTTTTGTCAAAAGTCCTCCTGCTGCCGTAGTGATGGTCACGCCAGACTTGGCCTTTGTATTGTCTTGCCTACAACCCTGTCACCAAACCGACGGGACACAGGCACGATCGCCAGTGGAGCTTTAACGGTCAACCCCGTTCATTGGCTGGCTACAGGGGGTTAGGTTCGGAGTTCGCTACACAAGTTGAATTTCTGCTACTTTACTAGGGCTAGGCTACCAAATTGTACGTACAGATTTTCATTTTAGCACGGTACAGTCCCATCTCGACACTTGAATGGGTAAAATGTACCCCTTTGCGATCTTGAAAGGATGCATATGGGGGGTTCTCCATCAACATGCGTGGAGGGGTCCTTCTAGTAGTTGTTGGACGCGAACGGATTCAGCGGCGTGGGCTCGTCGTCGTCCACTCCATCGACACCGTTGATGCCGCCTGTGATTGTTCCACTTGCGGACAATCGGGCACTGACATGGGTTGGCATCGCGAGTGGCTTGGGTGCTGGAGCTGCGGGGGCACCGCCGAAGAGAGAGAACACGCCGCCCAAGATGCCGGCGCTCTCTTCCTGGGCCTTCTGGGAAGCGTCGTGGATCTTCTTCATCTCTTGTGGGCTGTGAAATCATCAAATTACAGTCCAGGATTAGCAACAAACAACAGAACTAAAGGAGAGGAAGAACAACGCACCTGAAGTGGAGCACAGCCGCAATGACGGGAATGAGGCGATCCTTGTCACTCTGGTTCTGGCTTTCGATGTACTTGATGACCACGTTTTTCAGGTACTGCAGCGTGTACACAGAGCGTATTTATCAGCGACCAGAGCAAACGAGGAGGGAAGGACATATGACCGTACCTCGATGTTGAGACCATCAGTCGAGCGAGCACTCAGCTCTTGAATGCGACGCTTTTGGCGGTTCGACTCTTCCAGCAGTGCGAGGGTGTCCTCGTACTTCTTTTGGAAGAGATGCACCTGTTCCTCCAGCGCCTGGAGGTGCTTCTTGTTTGTTGCCGCTGCTTCGTCTCGCATTGCTTGTGCCTGCGGACAAATAACGGTCTTCGTGAGAGTCTTGTCGACACGCGCACCCACACACGCAAAGCTACTTACCCGAGCAAGCTTCAAAATCTGGCTGTCGACAGTTCCTGGGTTCGAAGTTGCCGTGGTCAGAGGAATCGAAGGCTTCACGTCTGCAACTGCAGTAGCAAGGTGGTGTGTTTCCTCAGCTGCAGTTGGTGAATGATGTCCATTCGTGGTGTGAAGATTGACTGAGTCCTGTGGAGCGCTCGCGGTTGCCTGAGTTTTGCTTCTTGCTTCTTCAGTTGCCTTCTTCAGCTGGTCAGCAGCCTCGTTGGCAGCCCGCTTCGATTCCTCAAGCTGCTTCGCAAGCTCAGCGATCTCCCTGTCCTTCACTGCAATCATCTCCTTGCCAACATCATTCTTCTGCAGTGACTCGTTCTTCATATCTTCCACGATCTTCTCGAGCACCAGCTTCGCACTCTCGAGCTCCTGAATGCGCTCATCCAAGTGCGACTTCGCTGCAAGCGTGGCCTGAAGATCCACCAGTTCAGACTGGATAGACGCCAACATTTGCCTCCACTTGGCTTCATCGGAAGACTTTTCTGCCTCTGCCTTCTCCTTGATGGATCTCACTCGAGATTCCGCGACGTTGTTGGCTTCTGCCAAGCTAGCATTTGCTTCCGCCAGCTCTTGTTCCAACACGGACACTCTTGCATTGGCCGTGTTGATATCGTCTTGAAGTTGCGTCGTTTCCACTTCGACCTTCTTGATGCTGGTTCGAGTCTCCAGGCTGGCTCTCTTCAAAGCAGTGGCTGCGCGCTTCTTGTAGGCTTCGAGAGCCGAGCGAGCAGCTTCCGCACCTTCAGCTTCGACTTCAAGCTGTGCTCGAAGCGAGACGATTTGTTGCTCTAACTTAGCAACAGTATCACCGTGTGCAGCACTGCTGCCAGCGTGTTCTGCTTGGAATGCAGCAAGTTGGGCGTTCGACAAGGACAATTGGTCCTTAACGCTCGTCAGATCATCCTCCATTTGCTTGTGGGCTTCTTGAAGTTCACGGTAACGAGTCGACAGTTCCTTCATATTCTCGACGACCGTGTGGTTCTCGTGTTCTTTGGACTCGACACTCGACACCAGGATGTTCTTCTGCTCTTCAAGCTGCTGTACTTGGATTTCCCACTCGGCTTGTCGGGCAGCAAGTTTGTCATTTGCCTCGAGCATTTGGCTGTCGTGCAGGATTTGCAAGGCCTTCAAGGTTTGCTGCGCAGCAAGGAGCTCAGCGGTGAGCGTAGCTGCATTTGCAGAGATCTTCTCTTCCATCATACTGAGTTCAAGTTTCGCACGATCAACCTCGTTCTGGAGTTCCTGGCGTTGACCTTCTCCGATGAGCGATTCATCACCAAAGCGCTGGTTTGCCGCTCGCAGCGCCGTACATTCATCGCTCAGAGAAGTCAATTCCGTAGACTTCTCCGCAACGCGCTCCTGAAGTTCTTGAGCATGTTCTTTCAACTTCTTGTACGCCATCACAACTTCTTCCGCCTTTGACCTGAGCTTCGAGATGATCTCGTCCTTCTGAGCGACCGTCGCCGTGCTCTCCTCAACCTGAGTACGCAGCTTCGACAGCTCCTGCTCCGCACCCTGCGACGACTCGGCCAGCTTCTTCTCCAGATCCTCGATCGCAGTCGCAGACGCCTCCGCACCAGACTCCAACTCGCGGATGATCTCGTCCTTCTGAGCAACCGTCGCCGTGCTCTCCTCCACCTGCCCTGTCAACCTGGTCACGATGGCGTCAGCTTCGTCCGACCGGTGGTCAAGCGTGGATTTGAGTGTGGTCATCTCTTCTCTGAGTTGCAAGATCTCTTCTTCACGGTTCAACTTCTCGGTCTCTGTCATCTCGAGCTTGTGCAGGGCCTCAGCAAGTTCAGCAGTCTTTGCGTTTAGGCCGGACTCCAGCAAGATCACTTGCTGCGTCGTCGATGCTTGCAGCGCGCTTAGCTCGTCAGCAAGGGCTTTTTTTTCGGTCGTGGCCACCGATAACTGCTCGCTCAAATCGTGCTTCTCACTTTCGATGATAACAACACGTTCTGTCAAGCGTGCAAAGTCATTGGAGACTTCACCAAGCTCAACCAGAGTCGTCTTGGTGACCGCCAAATCTTCGATCAACGCATTCTTTTCCTTGTTTGCGAGTGCGAGTTCCTGCTTCACGCCTTCCAGAGACTCCGTAATTACACGGATTTTGTCGTTCAGCAGACTAATTTCCTGTTCGGCATTCTGCCGATAAGTCTCCCAGTCTCCTCGGATTTGCTCCAAAGTCACAGCACTCGAGCGCAGCTGTTCTTCAAGAACCACTTTCTCTGCTTGGAGTGCTCGGTGGAACTCCTCAAGCTGGTCGTGCGCCTCACACTTGCCCTTCCATCGATCCTCAAGATCGTCGAAGTCTTGCTTGAGCTTGACGGCACTGTCTGTAGTCTTGGCTACTTCAAATACCATGCGCGTGTTCTCGGCCTTGATGGAGTCCATTTCGGATTCAGCTTCGCTCAATCGCGATCGCACAATGATCAGCTTCTCGTTTGCTTCATGAAGTGCGTTCGATGCCTCGGACTCCTTTTGCTCTCGCAACGCCGCAATCTCCTGTGCCATGTCATCAATCCTTGCCAAGTGTTGCACCACCTTTCTTCGCTCTGATTCGACTTCTGTAACCAATCGCGCGTTTTCCTCGGAGAGGTCTTGTAACTGGGTGTTCAGAGCGAGAATTTCAGCTTCGCACTGATCAACACGAGATGCAGTATGCTGAGCATCGGTTTTTGCGGCCACTAGGTCGTCACGAAGAGTGTCTGCCGACGATGCCAGTTGTTGGCGTTCCCGTTCGTAGGCCTCAACCTTGCGGATGCACTCCCCAATCGTTGTGATGAGGCCATCAATGTCGACACTAGCAGGGTCTTCTCCGACCGTGTTTCCCAACGGCAACGATACCAATAGTTCTCGAATTCTCGAGACCTCTTGGGCGTACACGTCAGCGAAGTGGCGGGCTTGGACCAACTCTTCACGGTATCTCTCGACTTCACCACGAAGGTTGTCTGCTTCATGCATTAACTCACTCCGAGTCTCATTGAAGTCAAACTCGGTTTGCTCCAACAGCGCCTCATGCTCGACAGCCATGTGCGAAATTTGTGCCTGCAACTCCATCACTTCATCTAGATGCTGCGCCGATTCCTTGCGAGCCGACTCGCGTTCTGATTCTGCACTTGCAAGCTGCTCACGAAGCTGCATAATTTCCGCTGTATCGGCGTCACTCTGCAGTTCTTGAGCTTCCAGAGTCATCACTTGTGTCTGCAGAGAGGCGATCTCCACCTGAAGCGTCGCTATTCGATCGTCCTTCTTCGCAAGACGAGCTTCGTAGTCGGCTATCGTAGCGTTCATTTGCTCGCGCCGGGTTGCCAACGTTGCCTCATGTGATGCTGCGCGCTCGCTTGTCGTGTCTTCAGCTGTACGAATGGCAGTCGCGTGCTCGTCTCGAACGGATGATATCTCCGCAGAGAGCTCTTCGATCTCGTCACGCAATGCGCTCGCGCTTCCTTTTCGCTTCTCAACCTCGCATTCCAGTTCAGCCACTCTGGCACTGTGAGAAGCGATGAGAGCTCGTTGTCCAGATTCAAGACCATTTTGCACGTCCACCAATTGCTGCTCGAGACTTGCCACCTGCGCAATAAGCTGGTCGTTCTCAATGACAGCAGATTCGAGTTGAGATTTCAGCATTTTGGCTTCCGACTCGAGACGCTCCTCCACGGTGCGAAGATCATCAAGAGATGACTTGAGCTGGTCCTGTTCACCCGTAAGGTCGGTCACCACTTGCTCTTTCTCCGACAGCTGCCCCTGCAGTTCGCCCACGGAAGCCTCCAACGCTTCAACATCCACCAGCTTCGTCTTGAGCTCTTCCCGAACAGCAAGAAGAGTCTGCTCTAAATCTGAGATCTTCTCCAAGGAGTGCTTCAATTGTTCACTGGACGAGCCGGCGCTAGCCGTTAATTCCGACTGAAGGTGGGCGATCTGCTCTCGGTGACGGATCAGTTCCTCTTCTTGCGATGACGCGGCGTCGTGAGCAGTGGCTAACTTCTCATCCTTCTCCGAAATGATGGACTTCAGTGCCTTCATCGTTTTCTCCATCTCGGCTGAAGATGAAAGATGCGCTGCCTCCCTCGATCGTAGACCCTCAAGCTCAAGCTTCATGCTCGGAACTTCGCTGGCGACCATCTCAGCACCTTCGAGGCGCTTCAACACGTTTGAAAGCTCTTCCTGGTGTTGGTTGGTGGCAGTCTCAGCCGAACTAGCGACTGTCGTGAGCTCTTGAATTCGTTGTTCGAAGGCAGCACGCTCTTCCTCGTACTTGGCGTCCTTGGCGCGTACAAATTCAGTAATAGACGCGTGCGTTGATCCAACACCAAAATCGGCAAGCTCGCTTTCGATATCGAACAGCTTGCCGGCGCGGGCAGCCAAGCCCTCCATCTGCTGCTGCAACCTCTTCACTTGGTCGCTCGAGCTGGACGCGTCTTGTGAGAGAGCGTTGGCTCGTTCAAGCTGGCCACGAAGCTGCTCCAGTTCAGAGGCATGCTTGATCGTAACTTGCTGCTTGAGCTGCTCCGATTCTTCAGCCGACCGCTGCAAGGCGGCCAATCTGGACTGCAGGTCGCCGTTCTCGCGAAGGGTGTGGTTGAGCTTTGACGCGACCTCCAAGTACAGTTGCTCCGAATCTTCTTGCTGCTTGCGCATCAGCTTAATCTCGCGCTGCAGGTCGCTGATCTGCTTGATATGCGTAACGCTGTCCGCTTCAAACTGACGTTGCTGTTCATGTTTCTCCTGCAATAGCGCCGTGACTTGCTCCTTCACACGCGCATTCTCTTCCCGGAACACTGCCGTGCGCGCCTCTTCTTGATTCATAGCGATGGTAAGCTTCTGGACTTCCTCCTTGAGCTTGACAATCTCCTTATCCTTGGCCTGGTCCTTGTCTTGACCACTACCACGGCGCCTCCAGCCCATACCAGAAGACGAGGACGACGAGGACGAGGACGACGAGTGCGTGCGAAGCTCCAGCTCTAACGCCGCCACCTTGGACAGTGCGGCATCGTGCTCGCCCATTTTCTCTTCAAGCTGGCGCTGGAGCGACTGGTACCGCGAGATCACTTCCTTGAGCTTGCCCACGATCTCCTGCTTCTCCTCTTCCTTCTGCGCCACATCTCGCTCCAGTCCAATGATGCGCACTTGCAATGCTTCGATCATTGACTCCGTTTCCTTACTAGGAGACGCCACGCCACCCAGCATCGGCTTGGCGGGCGACTTGAGCGCCTCGTTCTCCTCTTTCGCCTCCTGGAGCTGCTTCTGCATGATGCGGCACGTGCCCACGACCTGCTTGAGCTTCTCGATCAGCTCGTGCTTCTCTGCCTCCAGCTTCTTCGCCGCCGCGTCGTCCACGGCCGTGCCGTGGTTCGTCGGCGACGCGTCGCCGTTCGCCTTCGCCGCGCCGTCACCGCCCGCCGCCGCCTCCTGGTCCTGGCGCTCATTCACCATCGTCTGGTACTGCTGTTGCAGCTGCCGATAGCGCCCCACGACGTCGTGGAGCTTCTTCAACAGTACTTGGTTTTCCTGCTTCATCTTCTGACTCCGCTCTGCGTAATTAACCAGAGAGACACACACAAAAAGAGACAGCGTCAGATCCGACCTTCGCTTCCCATTGCTTCCTGCCTACATACCCCTCTCCTCCTGGAGCTCTCGCACTGCGCCGTCGACGCCGTTGCCCTGGACGTCTGCCATGGTGGCCTTCGCGTCTCACCCTCCGCCCTTGCGCTCGGTTTGTTGGCGGTCTGGCTAGAGTTGGCGTTGGTGTTTTCGCGAATTGTTGGCGCTTTTCTATTGGAGCTTTTTTCCAACAAAACACGCGGACATGCCCGCATGATCCCAGCGGGACAACTGGTAACCTATTTCAGTGGGAGCATCTCATGTCGAATGTAGTGTGGTGCACATCAAGGATCCCATCCTCACAGAGTGTAGCCATGTTAGTGACCGCTTGGGTACGAAGTAGTTGGGTAGGAAGTTCCCACCCACCCACACGAGCCCACCTTCTAGTCGCCCCACCAGTTACCGCCAGAGTCTCCGGCAGCAACACTCGCAAACTCGACCCGTACAACAAACATCCACAATGGCCCAAAACGTTCCTGAGTTCAAGTTGATCCTCGTCGGCGATGGTGGCGTCGGCAAGACCACCTTCGTGAAGCGCCACTTGACGGGCGAGTTCGAGAAGAAGTACGTCGCCACGCTCGGTGTGGAGGTGCACCCGCTTTTGTTCCACACCAACTTCGGCCCGATCCGCTTCAACTGCTGGGACACGGCCGGCCAGGAGAAGTTCGGCGGTCTGCGTGACGGCTACTACATCCACGGCCAATGCGCGATCATCATGTTCGATGTGACCTCGCGCATCACCTACAAGAACGTGCCGAACTGGCACCGTGACCTGTTCCGCGTCTGCGAGAAAATCCCGATCGTGCTCTGTGGTAACAAGGTCGAGGTCAAGGACCGTAAAATCAAGGCCAAGCAGATCACCTTCCACCGCAAGAACAACCTGCAGTACTTCGACATCTCGGCCAAGTCGAACTACCAGTTCGAGAAGCCGTTCCTGTGGCTCACGCGCAAGCTTGTTGGCGACAACAACGTCACGTTCGTGGAGGCCATTGCCCTTGAGCCGCCAGAGGTGCAGATGTCGGCCGAGCAGATCGCCCAGCTCGTGGCCGAGAACCAAGCCGCGTCCGTGCCGCTCCCTGATGAAGATGAAGACCTCTACTTGTAAATTACTTTCCCGTTCGTGCCCGCTGCACGTATTCAACCAACCATCCAATCTTTCATCTCTACACACGATTTGTTCGTCGCCGTGCGCGATCGCGTCTGTAACTACCCCATTAGACACCCATAGATCCTTTATACGTGATAGAAGATGAGAAACTACTCCCTGGGGACTCAACCGAAGGGGATTTGCGGGAGAATAACAATAGAGATGCAGATGCGTTTGATACGTTGCCATGCTTGTAGGTTATTTGCTGACCGTTTGGTGGTCGCGTCGAGGAAGGCAGGCCAGCGTGAGCTCTTGACGGATTAGTGCGCGTCGGCTTTCGAGAAGAAAGTTCCACGTGTGTTCAGCCTTCGAATCTGTGAGATTGTGCGGTGCATGGGGTGTTGTTGTCTGTGGTGGGGCTGCTTGACTGCGTTGAGGGGCCACGGGAGTCAGCGGCTCAGCTGCTGGAGGGGGATTCCTGACTGACGCTCCGCTTTTCGAAGAGGCCTTTGTCTCGATTGCAAACAGGGCTCCGAACGCTGCATCCTCCAGCGATCTCTACAGTTTGCACCCATCATCCACCTGTGAAGAGCCATTCCTTGGGTCCCGAATGTCTCAATTTACTCACCAGTCGCTCCTTTGCAGCTCGGTGGAGATCTTCCAGATGCACATGTTCCTCTGGGCTGATGATCGCACCAACAAATGCACTCCCCGCCGCTTGAATGCTATCGTTGTCATTTGCCTCCGTTTGGTGCTGTGGATTCGAACTGTGGCCATGAGTGAAACTACGATCAGCACGGGCAAAGTCACTACATCGTCATCGCACACAACTCAGTATCACCGACCTTGTCCGCTGCCGCTTGTTCGGTTGACTGACGGGAAGACTCGAATGATGCAGGAATTCGTCCCAACGTTGCCACTTCTGCATCACACAAGAACTCCCGTCGCTGGACAGCCTCGAGCAGCCTTCATGATGCGTGCACTCCTCCACAGCGCACGATCCGAGCAACTGCCGTAATCCTGCATGATCTTCACCAAATACGCGCACAAGGGACACCACCAAATCGAAGCGTTGCTGCTCTGTAGGAGGATCACGAAGTCGTTCTTGGTCATGGACTGGATGAGAGTACATCGTCTCAGCATCCTCCTGTATGTCCGTCAAGCTTCTGCCAGCGCTGAGATCGCCCTTCGTCGTGAGGTTCGTGATTACCATCTTGAGTGCTTCTTTGTCCGCGTCCGATGATAGGATTTCTTCACCGCGACGGAGGAGTTCGGCTGGTTCCTTCCACATCACACTCGCCGACTTGTCCTCTCGTCGCCCCATCCAGCGGTTGTGGCGGAAACTGTCTTGCCACGTATATTCCATGCCCTTCTTCGATAGATCATACGCACGATGCTGAGATCGAAGTTTCTCCACCTTCTGGAGAGCCTCAACGATGTACCCACGTGCCTCTGCCACTGGCGTATCATGTGGCTCCAGCCACAGTCGCAAAGTCACACTGCCAAAGTCCAAACTTCCAAACGGAGGAAGGTAGTTCGAGATGGTTGTACGAGGTCGCTCTGGGACTGTCACCGACTGGATAGCAGGCACGGCCACTTCGTAGACGCTGTCATGGTCCAGTCTCACCAACAGCCTCGCGGGTGCCGACGCGTCTTCTTGCTCAACAGCGATCAGTTCCACGCGCAGGAGCGTTTGGTCTTCATTCGTATCAGTTGGTCGGAAGTAGCAGATGCGCGACGCACTGTGGAAAGAGCCCGAACACGTGAGTGGCCCCCCGTCGGCCGGTTGTGGCTGCGAGGTTGGCTGGGATTGGGACGCTGTGCGGGCCACATTTGGAGTGCGAGCGGTAGGCGGTAGTAGCTGCACGATACCAGGACGCGTTTGTTCGTCTCTGTCAGGCCAGATGAGCTCTCCTTCGTCCACACGCCGCAGCCACAGCTGCGCATCGAAGAAGGTCTCTCGGTCCATTTTGCTCGGTTCCCGACTCCAACTGGCAAAAGTGCTGGCAACCTCTGAGTCTGACTATATCTGAGTTGGATATGGTTTTGTGTACCCATCTCGCAAAAATACCCCAGATATCAGAGCCAAGCCAATCCTGGGAGGCAGCAACGCTTGCTGCTGTGTTGGCAGTGACAGCATCGTTGCTGTCTTCTCCTCCAGTGCCGAAATATAGCGCAGAATGAGTCGCTTAGCGATCTTCTTCATGGGTGCATGGCCAATGTACAGTATGATTTGAGGTGATGAAGGGACAGGAATAAACAGACGACGGGTGCGCATCTCCGAATGCAATGAGGGATTGAATAAGCTTTCTATCCAGGGATGTCGAGTTGGCGAGCGATAGTGGGTTCATTCGGCAACAAGTTTCGAGGTGCCCAGCCCAAGATGAGTCGCCTACGCCCAGCATTCTCTGTTGTGGTCGCGATTGTGGCCCTGGTCGGTGGCTCTACTTCAAGTCTCAGTCAGAGCGTGACGCCTGTCAAACGGGGTTTGCTGGTCAGTGAGAACGCCGTGCAGCCGTATTGGATCGGGAATCTCATTGCCGAGCCCACCGACTCTGCGTGTTATCGTCGCGCCTACGCTGGAAAACCGTGCCCTCGCGGTTATGACTGGGACGGTGTCTTTGCTTGCTGGGCACAATGTCCATTGGAGTATCCAGTAGAGTGTGGCGCGGAGTGTCTGCCGCAAAACCACGCGTGTGCCCAAGAGATCGTCGACAAGACTGGAGCTGTTGTGACAGCCGCTATGAACGCGATAACCGCCGGAGTGTTTGGACAAATCTTCGACGCAAATAAGGCCGTGAAGCTAACCATCGACTGCAGCAAGAAGGTGTTTCCAGTTGTGAAGCACATCGTCAAGTTCGTGGCATCGTCTGCAACCACAGGAAGTTCGCAGAACGCGCAAATGAATAAGGCGATGGAGGGGAAAGACTTTCTCGTCAAGGAACTGCCTCTTGCTGTCTCGGTGTGCATGGATTTAGATCCTCCATCGTCTGCTGGCCCATCAGCAAAGATTATGAAGGTCGTGCAGCTCGTCGTGGACAAGATCATCGCGTTCAAAATCCAAGGGAAGGATCTGCTGACGAAGAATAACTTCGTTGAGCTTCTCCAAGCAGTTGGACTCATACCTTCCGACTCGTCAGTGCTCCATCTTCTAGGGTGGCAGGAAGAGGAAGGATTTGTGGATGATGCCATTGCATGTGGTCGCAATGTGAAGCGAGTGGTCGACGACGTGACCAAGTTTGTCCAAAATATGAAGACCGTGGATCCAAGCAACACCGTGCAAGCCATCCGCTTTGGTGTCATGAATTCCGACTTGTTCCTGCGTGAGATTCCAGACACGGCAATGGGCTGTGTAAACGCCACCTATCCTGACGCGATGGCACAGCGCGACAAGGTCTTGAAGACAGTATACGCGATCGTCGACCGCTTACTGGACGCCACAATGGACTCAAATGGGAACCCGAAGTCGTTGGGCGACTATCTGCTCGATGTCACCAACATGGGACTGGAAGTGCTCTCAAAGTTCGACCCAACAGGGTTAGCCGCAATGGCGGAGGAGTTTGTCCAGCCGATTTGTGGTCCCACGATCATTGCCAAGCCCATTGATGACGGCCCAGCCGACAAGGCGCTCGGCTTGCGCACCGTCCAAACAGCATTCGAGGGCAGCTCGGGGCGATGGACAAACAGTGCCACGGAGGCGGCTAACACTGTCCGCATCACCTTTCGCAGTACCGACGACAAGGATGTGATCGTCCAGCTCATGTCTGGAGGCAACGACTACACCGCCATCAAAGTACCAGCCCGCAAGACCGTACTCTGGAGCAAGCCACTGGCTGAACTGCAAGCCAAAACGCTGTACATGGTCCGGTCGAGGGCGGGGTTCATGTGGATCAAGAGCACCGCCGGTGGCTCTCTTCTCACCTGGGTTCCCGAGATCTCCCAGCAAGGAGCAGCACCAGCATTGAACCTCGAGGTCAAGATCAACCCACCAAGTTCCGAAGAAGAAGCCGAGGCTCAGCGAGAAGAAGCTAAGCCAGTCGAGGGCACCTCTTCCCTCACTCCAAACACCAGAACGCACCACGGAGACCATACCAAGCCCATGGCCAAGCCCCTGGTCAAGAAGGCCAACGCAAGTCGCCCATAGCCAGGACATTTTAACCTATACCAGTAAACATCATTTGGTTGATTATTGACCAATTAGAAGCCTCCAAATATGACCAGTCCAGCGTAGTCAGCACTCGTTGACAACACGGAAGCTGTGTACGGATTAGTAGGGGGTGTCGACGATCAATAATGGCGCATCTCCGAGGGAAGTGGCTGTTCGTGGCGCTCGTGCTGCTGCTAGGCGTCGTCCGCGGCCAGAGCTCGTCGTCTGTGCGGCTGCGGAAGAGCTGGGATGCGTTCTCCCAGCAGGAACAAGGTGAGAATGGAACCAAGTGGGAGAGAAGGATGTCTATGTGATTGTGCATTGACGCCTCACTGCTTGCGTTTGATAGACACGTATATCAAGGCTGTGTCGCTGGCCATGAGCTCAGGGAAGCACTTGCTCTTTACCAAGCTCACGATGGATCCGCAGAGTCTGCCGCGTGTGAAAGGCACGGTGGCAGAGCCGGCGTGGCACCGCCAGTGGCTGCTCGGCTACGAGAACATGCTCCGCAGTCTGGGCGACGAGTACGCGTCTGTCACACTGCCGTACTGGGACGTATTTGAGGACTCTGCGATGCGCTTGTCGTCGCGCAGCAACTGCTTGAGTATCGAGGACTGCTCGTCGTTCCTGACGGCCATGGGAGGAAGTGAAGGAGATGACCCGACGGAGCCCTACTTCGTGAATGGAGAGTTCGCGTATGGAAACTGTGTGAACCGAAGCGTCGCTGCTGCAGCGTGTACGAGCACAGATCAAAACAACTGCGAGCACTGCATTCCTCGTGGTGACTGGGATATTGAGGAGTCCACGTTTGAATTCGGGCCGTCGGCGTTCGTCGAAGTGCTCCGCCAAGCCACGAGCAGCAAGACATCAATGGACACTCTACGAGTGAGTATGGCGACGCGGTTCCACTACAACCTGCATAACCTGCTTGGCGGAGTCTACGAGACGAAAGCCGCGGCGTTCGACCCGATCTACATCGGCCACTAGTACGTTTTCCAACCGGACCCAACTCTGACTGATAGGGATTCCACTAACCACTACGCTTGACAACCAACGCAGCGCCATGTCCGATGCTATCTACAATATCTACCAGCGTTGCCACCAGGAAACTGGGGCATTTGTGGCTTCTCCCTTTACGACACCGAGTGGCGACAAGCTCTCGCGCAGTAGTGATATCCCCATGGAAATCGACGGTGTTCGCGTGCAGAAGATCCCTGAGTTGGCTTCATACTTTGCCAACGCGGGCTCCACATTCGCTGATGTTGATGACATCCGCAACATCACTGATGGCGCAAGCGGCTACGAGTATGAGCTTGACGACTTCCTGAATACGTTGATGACGGAATTCGACGTTGGCTGCAAGGCAAAGTCGGGCAACGAAGCGCTTCGGTTCGCTGAAGACCGTGAGTTGACTCCGAACCGCAACGCGAGTCAGTGGTTCGTGCGAGCGATGGCCACGTGTGCAGAATCCACTCTCACTGGTACAGAGGACGAGGCACCGTACACCGCCGTCGTGTGTGAGCTCATGGCCAAGCAGCAGAACGGGGTCTTCACCAACTTCAGCACGACGCTGCGTCACGCGTGGAATGCGTCAACTTCGCTACTTCCTACGTGTGTTGGCGTACTGGAATCGGTCGCCGATGGATCCGCACAGCTCCACGTGACGGAGAAGTGTCGGCAAGCCTTCCTCACCGAGACCAGCATCGACACGAACGAATTCAACACCGACACCATGGGCTTCACCGTCGTTTCTCGTGGACTCGACGGCATCGCCACCCGATTCAACGGCTCACGCGAGTCATAGACTACGACACGCTCCCTATGTTGTACACACTCAATCAAACTCTGTTTTTGTTGTGATGCATCCTTCATGGTCCTGTCGGTGTAGCCATTTCTGTGATCGTGTATCCATCTCCACTCCATCCATTTGCGAACCTAATAGTCACTCAACCAAATAGCTATGTCACTATTTCTAAGTTCGTATTGTGGATCGATCCGCCACAGTTGGGAGTCGTCGTCATGGAGCTGAGTGAATGGTGCGAGCAGGTGCCGCACGGCCAGTATTTCCAGGCCATCCGCCTGCATGTGGACGTCCCAGAGGCATCATCCACTGCGCCACCATCTTCCCCACCCGCTGCGTCAATTTCTCCCCCAACAGAGCCTCCAGTCGTGCCATCGACGCCCCCGCGTGACGAGTTCAACGGCGTTTCCGAGGCCAATGGCGTGGCGGATTCCCCTGGTCTGGGCACCCCCAAGCGGCTCAAACGCAGACAAAAACCGCCGCCGACGCCTCCACGCACGCTCAGACCAGTCAGCGACCTGGACCGCGATGGTACACTGCTGCTGCCGCCTTTCCAGAGCGCCCACGTCGGTGTGGACCGCATGGTGCTCAACGTCGGCGGGCCTGTGTGGGCCATGGACTGGCTGCCGCACGACGTCTACCGCGCGACTGTGAACGGCAGCAAACACAAGAAACACTCGGCGGTGAATGGCGAGAACGGCACGCGAGTGAACGGCTCGGCGAAAGACCCGCTGGCCGAATGGCGACTGCTCGCGCTGTCGACGCACCCGCCATGCACGGTCGTGGATGACAAGCTCGTGAAGAACACGCCTCCAGACCACTACTACGACGCGCCACAAGGCGGTCGCAGTCTGGTTCAAATCTGGGCGATCCCAGTGACCAAACCGCCGCCGAGTCGAGAGAATACTGGAAGCGAGGCGCCCCACGACCAGCAATCGCAGCCAGCATCGCGGATGATCCCTCGACTGGTGTACGCGATCGACCACGACTGTGGTGTCGCGTGGGACTTGCAGTGGGCGCCGCTGACACACAAGATGCCACGCCATCGCCAGTCGAACGGGCTTCTGGGCGTCCTCGCAGTGGTCTTCGGAGACGGGAGTCTGCAGATTTTCGAAGTTCCGACGATTTCGAAAGACAAGTTACACGCCGAGCCACGCGAGGTGATCGTCGAGCGGTTACAACCCTTGGGGAGTGGGAAAGTGGACAGGACCATCCAGCTGAGTGCACGGTGGTCGCCTCATCGATGGAATCTCCTGCTCACCGGCAGCTCGGATGGTACGTGTGCATGCTTCAGCTCTTTTTTTGTGTGTATATCCAAGTTCTGATGATTAATTTTGGGCTTGTGCAGGATCCGTGGCGCTGTGGAACCTTGAAGAGCTTCTCTCGAAGCCACACACTCCTGACGATGGACAAGAAGTGCGGGAACTGGAGCCCCAGCGTCGATTCCAAGACGGTAAGCAAATGTATTTGTGTCGATTAGGGACAGAGCTGACTTGAGATTGTGTCCTTGCTGTTCTAGCTGACACAATCGGAAAGCAAGAGACATTCGACTGGGGGTGGGGATGGGTAGCCGTCCGAGCAGTGTGCTGGTCACCTTTCGACGAGAACCTCTTCACCACGACAGGCAACGTATGTACTGACCCCGTGTCGGCAGACGTTTTGTGATCTCTCATGAAAGCTTTGTCTAATACTGCCCTTGATATTGATAGGACTCTCTGTTCAAGATCTGGGATATTCGGGAACCGAGGATTTGCTTTCGGTCGCACCGAATTCGGTCTACGTGGGGACTGGCGATTCAATGGATCGACGACACATCAATCCAGATCTCTGGTGATCAAGGCTCGCTGTACATGTACGATCTTCTGGTAAGTACAGTAGCAGTAGCCAACACCACGCTGTGCTGTACGAATTGACTCTAATACCCTTGTCTCTTCAGAGCGGCAGCTACCAGAAGCTTCACTTCCATCCTCAGATTGACTCACCCGTGTGGGATCTCCAGTTTGCTCGACGAGGCCAACTACCTCTGCTGGCTTCGTCGTGCACATCCGGTAGTCTTCGTCTCGCACCAGCGAAGAAACTGTTTCGTGCTCCACAGCATTCCGTCGAGATCTGTCAACTGCAAGGCGAGAAATCTTCGAGTGTCGAGCAGCCACACAAGAACTTGCGTCTGAGCTTCGAACACCGCATCGTCAGCGGCTCAGCTGAGGCAGCAAGCCCAGCAACCCGTGAATTCTGCGAGAGAGATGCTGCTCTGCACCGTGTTCGCCTGTCGACCCATGAACCCGGTGAGTTTCCATGCTTCTTGTCGACCGGAGGCCACGCTGGACTCGTGATCATCATGGAGATGCAAGAAGAGCTCGATCATCTATTTGAGAACTACTTCATGCAGCCAAGCAAAAAGATCGGGCGACCACGCAAGACGTTTGAGGCATCTGGAAGTCCATGGAACGCACGCAAATCGAGCCCAGACAAGGAGAAGAAGATCATCGCGCCGCCAAAGGTCAAACGCGTGTCAGGAGTTAAGCTCTCGAACTTCGTACAGGCCAACGCTGGAATGGCGGCCATGAAGGCCAAGCCGAAGAAAACAGCACAAGCGGCCGAGTTCCCAGAGTTCGAGATGGAATCAGCGGCATCAGCGTCAGCTTCCGAGGCGGAGTACCAAGAAGGCGATGAGTCCGAGTCTGATAGCGAAGAGCTATCGCTTGCTGATGACAACTCGGATGATGAGCGTGTCATCGATTCGGATGGAGACGATGAATCGGACGAAGTGGAGATTGTTGCGTCTCCGCAGGCGCGCATGCGCCAAGAGTACCAGCTCGATCTATCTGAAGAAGACGCGATCCTTCTAGCCATCCAAATGTCCGAGTTGGAACAGACTGCGCCGTCGCCAGCGCCTGTCCCATTGCCCAAGCCGAAGGCCAAGACCACTGTGAAAGCTACGACGCCGTCAACAGTTGCATTGTCAAGTGAGAAGAAGGCTCCCGCGAAGGCGAAAGCAAAGGCGGTCAAGCCCAAAGTCGTCGAGACTCCAGCAGTGAAGCCGGCAGTGAAGCCAGCAGCGAAGCCAGTAGTGAAGCCACAACCGTCGCCAACCCCCGACAGAGCCTCTCCAGAAGAGATCTACGTGGAAGAGCTCGACCAGGCGTCAATCCAGATGATGATCTATCAGCAGAACATGAATGAAGAAGAAGCTCTGCGAGAAGCCATTCGCATGTCCGAAATGGGACACATGCGAAGGTCTCATCGGAAACGGAAAGCACCTCCAACACCTCCTGAAGCTGCTGCAAGCACGCCATCATCTGCCCAACGAACGCCCAAGTCTCAGAAGCGGACGACACCACCACCTGAGAAGAAAACTGAGACTCCAGCAGCTCTTTCGCCGGATGAAGTAGCTCGTCGCCTAGAGTTTGCGAGTCCAGCTCCGAACCCGCCCGTTGCATCCTCAGCAACGAAGCAAACCATCGAAGTAGAACTGGCTGCAGCGCCGTCAAGCCGTCCGCCGAAGCCTCCGGTCTCCTCAAAGAAGAAGACCCCTCCAGCCAAACGAGCACATACATCCGCTGAGAAGCCAGCTACAGCCACCGAGCAGATTTTGTCCACATCAACAGAATCAACAGCAGCGGTAGTATCGACACCAAATCAATCGGCGAAGAAGACGCAGAAAAGCTCGAGTGCGGCAAAGTCAAGTGCGATGATTACTCCGTCATCATCCGCAAAGAAAGCCCCGTCTTCGTCAGCAAAGAAAACTCCGTCTTCATCAGCAAAGAAAGCCAAGGCCAAGCGATCCAGCAACGCAGACATGCTCACGGAAGAAGAGCTTCTGGCGATCGCGTTGCAGACTTCGCAGATTGAGTATTAGATGGTGCATCTACGGCCTATGCTTGGGCGACAAGTCAACAATCAACCGGTTTTTGATTGATTGATGAGACGCGACGTCGCTTCTCCGTTGTCGCCAACCCATCACTGTCCGTCTCCAACGATTCTTCCTCTTCATTTGCAGATTCTCACATGGCGAAAATGACGACTCGTGTCTGGTGCCACACATACGAGACAGCTGCCATCGACGTTCGAGCGGGTGACGACAGCGGCGTGTGCACTGTGGAGGACCTCTGGATCCGCATTCTCTTGGATCCGCCTAGTGGCTTAAGAAATACGAGAAGTCGTTATGGCGTGCACGTCCACGTATACGAGAGCATGACGTCCAAGCCGCTGCCACTTGACACACCGCTAGGTGGTCTGGGTCAAAGCGAAGATACGCTGCTGCATCTAGAGCCATCCGGAGGCATGGAGCAAGCCCGTTGGGATTTCGTCCATCTTACGAGGGACATCCAACCTCTTTATCCACGGCTCAAGCTGCTGCTTCGCCTGATCAGGCTGGTCTCCAAGCACCAGTTCACGTTCGTCGAGGCGTACCCGCACACTGGCCAGTCGTCGCTGACCGAGCTCCTCACCGTCGCGTACGGTGGCAGCTTCTTGTTCAGAGCAGCCAACATGGCCACGATTGAGCCGAAGCCTGGAGCGGAGGTACTTCGTTGGTTCACTAGAATCGATATGATGAATCGGTATATCCCCATGCCCGTGGAGCCGACGATCGTGTTGGTCGAGAACGCCGACAGCGCGTACGGTGACAAGGCCTTCTGGAAACAGCTTCTGGTCGACGTGCCCCGAGAAGACTGGCTTCCGACGTCGTTCAGGTTCATCTTTCTTGCCAAGCCCGTGATCGGACGAGACGCGTTGATGCCAAGTGAGCTGCTACATGAGTCTGTCGGTCGGTTGACGCCTGCCGATTTCCTGCTGGAGGACGAAGAAGCCAAGCGCGAGTTGCTTCGTGATCCAGGCGATGTGTTCGAGGGTCGAGACTTGCTTCTGGAGGTCACGGTGCGCGAGTGTGGTGGCAATTGGCACTTGATAAAGGAGTGCACCGCTCGACTCGTGTCCTACCTTCGGTGTGCGGACGAAGCGGCGAGTGGAACGGATCGAAACGCGAAGAAGATCGAGGAGCGGGAGCTGGTACTCGAGATGCTGTCACTGGAGATGTCAAACAGGATGACACCTAATCGTATCAAGTTGATGCCAACCCACGGGCTGCTACTGCGCTGTCTAGGCAGTGCATCCGAGCCAACGCCACTCACTGACGACGACGACCGTAAATCCTACACCAAACTGATCGAGGAAGGCATATTGGTACCCTGCGGATCCGACGGAGCTCACATGCGGCTTCTGGGTCCGCTTCGTGAGAAGATTGTGTTGAATCGGCTATTCCCCGTGCGCTCGTTCTTGCCTCCGACGTCTCTGGATGAGGTGCTACGTCAAGCAACCAGACGCATCATGGCCAAGAAAAGCAAGGACACAGTGGTATCTATGGACGCGGCGACAATCCGAGCTCGAGGACCTCATGCACGCCACATACGAGGCGTGTTCAGTGTGTCCTGAACTCGCTCGCGTCTTTCCCGCCACACATGAAGCCAAATGCACAGTCTGCCGCGATGACCAGTATGTCGATGTGTACGTGGGTGGTCGTGTGGCTTGGGGAATCCAGCTGCGCGTGCGATTCACAGCTCCCACACCAATATGTGCGTGTGAGTGTGGACATCCTGCGCCATTCTCGGAACAAGGCCGCTATCGCATCTTGCAGGTGTCTGACCATCGAGCTGTTGTCGTCGACGTAGCCGCTGAAATCGATGGGCTTAGTCCTATCAGCGGCGTGCGTGTGATCCCTGCGAAGGTGAAGTCTGCAACGAGTTCCATGGCAGAGGGTACACGCAAGAAGAAACGGCTAAAGACTCCGGTGCACGACGCCACGGATAGTGAAGCAAACAAGTCGACTGCTACGGAACCACGCCGATCTGTCGCTGTGGCAGTGAAGCCGCCGATTCCTCCACACGAATGGCTGGGCGAACCACGTACTAAGCTCATTCAGCACATGCGGCGTCTGCTCTTTGACAACGACACGCCGCATCGCTTGATCTACCTCAGTGGACCCCACGGCATCGGCAAGTCAGGGGTGGTGCGTCTCTTCCAGCGACAGCTCAAGTACGATGGCGTAGATGTGAGGTGGCATGACATCAACGACGACATCACTCCGGAAGGTATCGCACCTCTCAGCTATAACGTTTGCAACGCGCCGCGATGCTCGCATCGATCTCGTCGGAGACCGCGCGGACCTCCAACCAGCGTCGCCAAGTACGATGCACGTGGTGTGGTTGGACGACGCACACTTGGTGTTTGACGACGCAGAGTTCTGGAGGGCGCTAGGGAGAGCAACGGGCTCAAAGGCGTGGCTGCCGTCGAACGTGCGGTTTTTCATCGCAGCGACGACCCTCAAGCCAACGTCGGTCGTGCCATCGATGCTCAAGACCTTTCCGAGGATTGACGCGGAAGCATTGGCATTGGGGCACGAGAATACCTGCTTGGTACACCTGACGAAGGAGTCGACAGCTCCGCGAGTGGGCGTTCCAGGTGGATCGTTTGGTGGACGTGCTCATTCGCGCATCGAACGGCAGCATTGGCTTGCTTGGCAGCCTCAAGGACGGAATATGGCGTGCCGATGTCGACGTCCCCAAGTATTCCGAGAGCGAAGTCGTGCGCACCTTCTTCTCGAAAGAAACATCAACGAGCATGGCTGATGCGCTTCGGATCGATCGCACTTCCTGTGGACTTCGACTGGGTCCGACCCGTGCGTGGCCGAAGGACTACAAAAGAATCGTGATTTCGATCGCCAGTGCCAGTCAGTGTTTCGCGATGGTGGCCCAAGGCGCACTGATTGAGAGCTCGGATGCGGAGGCAAAGTTCGCGAAGTTGATTCACATGGGTCTTGTATCAGTCACTCCGAACACAGTCACTGAAGGCGCGGGTCATCGACTGGCGTTCACGTCACCGTGCGCGAAACGTTTGGTGTTGGCGTTCGCGTCCGACGGTGTTTCGCTAGGTGGCGTGACGCCGCCGCCTTCGACGCCAAGCGCGCTGGTCTATTCCATCCTGCGCCAGATTGGAGCACAAGGACGAAGTACTGAAGCTACCACCACGACCGCCACTCGAGCTACTAGTACTGACGTCTCGGTGATGCGGTTCTACGAGCATTTCATCAAAGCAATTGTGGACAGCAGAAGCTTCGACGCGGAGTTCTATCCAGAGATGCAGGACGTGTTCGCTCCTCCAGTGAGCGAGGCAAACACTCTCGTCGGAGAGCCACGTGATGGAACCACGCTCGAGATCGACTTGTTGTACAAGATCGAGGGCCAAGTGTGCTGGGGTCTCCAAGTGCGCATCACTGATCGGGATCCACGCACGCTGCCGCCGCCTGTGGAACGATTCTCACATGGCCAACGGTACGGTGTCGTGGAAGTGGACGACTTTGTGGTGATGGATATCGCACTGGTCGCTGCTGGCACCAAGCTGTGCCCAGCGAAATTGGTCAGACAGCCAAAGCATGGCCGTTGACTACGACATGGGTCGGAACAAGTTGAAGTCGTCGCGGTACGAGTGAACGTTGTCAGCGTCTTCACAAGTACTTGAATACTGCGTGAGGTTTAGTGATTTAATTTAAGTATCGAGAGCTCGAGTTGGGTGATACTGCGCTGGAAATGGGATGGTGTCTTCTCAGCGCGAGTGCGGACAGGACGCCGATGGATTTGATACTCACCAAGCGTATACTTGTTTTTTTCTAGGGTTAATTTCAGAAGGTGACACACTTTGAAAGTTTCACCAGAACGTGACACGTTGTGTTTAAAACAGTTGGAATGTTTCGTGAAAGAAACTGTCGAGGTAAACTACGGTTATCTTCGCTGTAGCCATGTTTAGAGACAAGCTGGAGTCCCGAAGTTCATTGTGGAACTCTCAAGGGCCATGGACGAAGGCGAAGACCCACGCGCAGACGTGGAGCGGCTGATGGAGGAGAGGTGGCCGACGGGCAAAGCCGCAGTGGACGCCATCCAGCTTCTCGCTCTTCGCCAGTCGAAAACTGCTCGCGTCGCGTCTCGTGGCGGTCAGTTCCGGAAGCTACTGTGCTCCAGTGTGGACACTGGATGTACTTGGTGTGTCCATGAAAGCCGAACTCGCAAAGGCAACCCAGGTGATTGGCACGTGACACGCGCCGACCTCAACCATATCAACTGCTTCGGCCGTGCAAAGCCCTCCAGCAAGCAGCTCGCTGCCCATCCTGTCGTGCGGCCAGCTCTCGCTTCAAACCCATCACTCCCGGCGCGTGATTTGGTAGTCCAACTCCGTCAGCACGAGGGGATGAGCACGTCTGCGATGAGCATGTACCGAGCGAAAGAGATTGTCACGTCTCAGATGTTCTCGGAGGATCCATCAACGATTAATCGCCTCCCGAGCTTCTTGACAGAGTTCCAAAGGCTCAACCCTGGTGTCTTTACGGCGTTCGAGACGTACAAGACA